>JAQQZR010000013.1:11515878-11530213 GCA_030068235.1 Notoglanidium macrostoma | reverse complement strand
ACTGATTGGCCCTCTCCACATCACCATCAGTCCCAAGGCTGCTGGTCTTGAAGCCGGTGATGTTCTTCATGCCCCTCGACACATACCTGCTGTTGTTCTGTTTCAGCTCTTGTTAAAGCTTTTTCCTGTATCTGTTCTTTCCCTCCTTTAACCTCACAGGCAAGCGCCTCTGTACTTCCTTGGCTGCCTCCTTGTCACCTAACCTGAATGCTTTCTTCTTCTCATTCAGGAGGGCTTTGATGTCTTTGGTGACCCATGGCTTGTTGTTTGGAAAGCAGCATATGAATTTCACTACTACAGTGCTATCCACACAGAAGTTGATGTACTCAGTGACACAGTCTGTGAGGTTATCAATGTCATCTCCATGCAGCTCGTATAGGGCCTGCATTGACCTCCTTTGACCACTCCCTTACTGTCCTGATGGTGTGTGGCTGCCTCTTGACCAGTGGTAGGTAGGTGGGCTGAAGGTGCACCAGGTTGTGAGCAGATCTACCCAAAGGTGGGATGGCTGTGCAGCTGTATGCCTCTTTGATATTTGCATACAGCAATTCCAGTGTCCTGTTTTCTCTGGTGGGGCAGTCTACAAACTGTGAGAAAGTGGACAGTGTCCTGTTGAGGGAGACATGATTGAAATCACCAGATATTAGGATGAAAGCATCCTGGTGCATTGTCTGGAGTCTAGCTGTCGCAGAGTGAATGACGTCACATGCCGTCATCGCATTGGCCAATGGAGGAATGTAAACAACTATGGCGATCACATGTGAGAACTCTCTGGGCAGATAGTATGAGATAGCAGATAGTCCCACTGCTAACAGTTCTATGTTCGGGCTGCAGACGCGTTCCTTAATCACAATGTGACTCGGGTGGCACCATCTCTCATTAACAAAGTGAGCGAGTCCTCCCACTTTCCTCTTTCCACTCTCGTGCCGAGTTCTGTCCGCCCAGACACAGGAAAAGCCAGCAATATCAATGGCAGAGTCAAGAATACACTCATGCAGCCATGTTTCAGTAAAGCACATCAGGCTGCACTCACGAAATTCTCTGTTGTATCTGACCCGTGCTGTAAGCTCATCCATCTTGTTGTCCAGCAACCTCACATTGCCCATAACAACAGACGGGAGGTATGGTTTGTACCGTCTCCGCCGCTGCTCACCAGACTGCTTCCCATTCCTAGCTGCTCTTTTCCCTCGCACTTTTGCTCCTCCACGGCATCCTCTCTTGGTCTTTCCCCTCCGTAACTCCGCGGGGATGTCCGAGAGGACCGTGTTGTGATCCGGAGTGTCCTGTCTCAGCGAGATCAGTTGGTCGCGAGTGTAAACAAAGACCCGGTCACTGTCGCTAGCTGCATTAACATTAGCAGCGTGCGGCAAGCCCAAACAAAGAGCAGTAAAGAAAAGAAGCGCAGAAATAACTCTCTCTACCCGCATGTTTACAGAGGGCACAGCTTAATACTACTAAATAAACTGAAATAATGGTTAAAAATAAAAACTGAAAGTTTAAAAACACTAAAATACTAAGGCGTGACATGGAGCAGTCACCACATGCTGCAGCAGGCTCCCGCCTGTGCAGTCAAAAAAAAAAAAAAAGGGATGCAGCCTGTATGGTGAATGTCAGTGATAGAGGGTAGAGAGACTCTGATGATCTTCTCAGCTGTTCTCACTATCCACTGTAGGGTCTTGCAGTTCTCCGCCAGGTGAACACCAAGGAATTTGGTGCTCTTGACGATCTCCACAGAGGAGCCGACGATGTTGAGTGGAGAGTGGTTGCTCCATGCTCTTCTGAAGTCAACAATTATATCTTTGGTTTTGTCCACGTTCAGAGACAGGTTGTTCACTTTGCACCAGTAACTGCTCCTCTCTGTATGCTGACTCGTCATTCTTGCTGATAAGACCCACCACGGTCGTGTCATCGGCAAACATGACGATATGGTTCAAACTGTGCATTGCTGCACAGTCGTGAGTCAGCAGAGTGAACAGTAGTGGACTGAGCACACAGCCCTGGGGGTCCCCAGTTCTCAGTGCGGTGGTGCTGGAGATACTGTTCCCAATCCGGACTGACTGAGGTCTCTGTCAGGAAGTCCAGGATCCAGTTGCAGAGAGAGGTGTTCAGGCCCAGCAGGCTCAGCTTCCCAATCAGGTGCTGAGGAATGATTGTGTTGAATGCTGAACTGAAGTCTATGAACAGCATTCGTACAAAGGTGTCCTTATTGTCCAGGTGTGTGAGGGCCAGATGTAGGGTGGTGGCAATGGCATCATCTGTGGACCGATAGGCGAACTGCAGGGGGTCCAGCGAGGGAGACAGCAGGGTCTTGATGTGCCTCATGACGAGCCTCTCGAAGCACTTCATCATGATGGGTGTGAATGCAATGGGATGATAGTCATTGAGGGAGGACACTGAAGACTTCTTCGGCACGGGTACGATGGTGCTGGCTTTGAAGCACTTCGGTGCTCAGGGATATGTTGAAGATGTCAGTCAAAACATCTGCCAATTGGTCTGCACATTCTCTGAGCACTCTCCCAGGGATGTTGTCTGGTCCAGCAGCCTTCCGTGGGTTAACTCTGTGAAGAGTTTTCCTCACATCAGCAGTGGTCAGACGCAGCACCTGGTCACTGTGAGAAGGGGTGGTCTTCCTCGCTGTTATGTCGTTCTGTGCATCGAACCATGCAAAGAAGTTGTTAAGCGCATCTAGTAGGGAGGCATCACTGTCACAAACAGGTGTAGTTGTCCTGTTAGTCAGTGATGGCCTGGATGCCCTGCCACATGTGCCACATGTCGCCGCTGTCCTGAAAGTGGCTGTGGATTCTCTGGCCATGTGCGTGCTTTGCTGCTCTGATGGCACGAGACAGTTTGGCCCTGTTCTTAGGGCCGCCTTGTCACCCTCTCTGAAGGCGGAGTCAAGGGTCCTCAGCAGCTTACGCACCTCTGCGGTCATCCACAGCTTCCGGTTTGAGCGTGTAATGATGGTCTTGGAGGCAATGATGTCATCTACGCACTTGCTGATGTAGCTGGTCACTGATGATGTGTACTCCAAGTTACTCCTCCAACTTCAACATATCAATGATTTTTTAATCTATTTATAAAGTGGAGTGTCTGCCATACACATCCCTGTGAATGAGCTATTACCATAGAAACCATAACATATTATAAAGAGTGCATTAATATAAACCTGTGATTTGCAGTTGCACTATTGTCAGAGCTGCTGTTCTAGGAAATTAATCAACACCAGGATGGAGAATAGAAAAAAGACAGTGCTATGGTGTAAAGCCTCGAGCATGGGTTTTAGGTTTTATTCATTCTCCGAGAGTAAAAGTGAAAATTTCTTCAAAAATGGGGAGAGAAGATGAGTGAGATAGCTCACTTTGACTAAATAAGTCTTATTCAAAGACCAACGAGGGAAATGTGAGTCAGGAATCTAGCTCTGTAGGAAAGTAAAGACTTGCTAGCAGCCGTTATATCCCAGTGCACTCATTAAAGCCTAAAATCTGAACTGTGAACTCAAATATAAAAAAGCACAAACATTTGATTTCTCACACTGAGAGAAAATCCTTTTTACTTTCCAGCAGAGTGGAAAATCTGCTCTTTTTTTCTCTGTTTGGTGATGACAGAGTCATCTCGGTGCATGCAACATTCCGATTTCATCTGTGCTGTAAGAAACAGTGGCTGTTATATCCTGCTTTACTTGTCTTCTCTGTAATGGTCCAGATGAATAAGAAGTGCAATGTTACTCATATCTTATAGGTGTAAAAGGATACAGAAACTGATCTCTTCTGTTCATCACATACATGGGCAATTCACATGTCACTAGTAGTAGTAAGTTAATTTTTTTGAGTTTGGGATACAAATTTTGGTTTGGTGATGAAAAGAACTGACTGAATGTATGTTATAGTTATCTGAAAAAATGTCATACATTTCACATTTTTAAGGCTTGTTATATTTGCAAATATTAGTCATTTTTTTAGGCATAACACTTTTGTGAATTCTGGGCTCTGATTGGACAGAATGTGTTTAATTCACTATAAAAGCAGCTCTAACTGTAGTGCAGCTGCAAATCACAGGTCCATTTAGTGTTAATACACTCATTCTAATATGGCAAATGCTCCACTAATAATAAAAGAATTAAAAAAATCATTGGCATGATGAAGTTCTTTTGAAGTAAGGAGATGTTTATCTAACATGTATGAAAGGAGTCAGTGTTAGGGGTAAAGCTGTAACTTTTCCAAACACCTTCAGGACAGAGGAGTTTATGCGTCTTTGCAGTTTCTTTGTAACATGACAAGCTGTGTCTTATTAAATAAATAAAAGGGAAAAGAGAGGCTGGTTAGGAAAAGACTGTTTATAGCTGCTATAACATAAGTTAGAACAGGAACTATCTTGTTTCGCAGATGTTTCACAACATTAAATGTAGCTCTAAATGGATAAAAAGTACAAAAAGTATGAAAAAAATGTAATCTTTGGCAAATTGCTGCTATTGTAAAAAAATGTACATAGTTATTGCTGATTCACTGCAAAGATTTAATCAATAAGGAAAGCTTTTTATTGTACCATTTTTACAGTAATGCAGACTCATCAGGCGTACAGCAGAGCACCAGAGCTCTGTATCTGCAGCTTTTAATCTTACTATTAGGTTTAGAGGAAATCCCAAAGATTAGAATTTATTACCTGAGGACCTCAGAACCACATTCATTACCCACTCTTTACTTTTCTGTTTTTTCTGTAATTAATCAAGCTCATTAAACTCCAACTCATCCAGCCCAGGCATACATTCCACTTATAACTGTGTGCTGTTGCTAATTCAGTTCAGCATAAGACAATATTTTTCCCATTCTCAATCTGTCATTCTGGATTCTTTGATAATTTTCAAACAATCAAAAATTTCTAACATTTATGTGGCAACTGATGTATAAAAACAGTCAGAACAGTGAAATTTTTAGATGCATTTTTGTCCCAAAATGTGTTAACGTAACCTCTAGGCAAGACAAAGCCCTTATGTAATGCTAATTTAGGATTTCTAAGTTACGCAAACTTCACATGTGAATAACGATGTGATTCAAGTGTGAAATTTACACAGCTGGTGTTTAAACCCTTTATGTCTTTGTGGTTCTGGGTTTGTGGATGCTAAAGACTTTAATTGGATTACATAACCCCACCCCCAACAGCAAAAAAAAACCTTTTCTTAACCTTATGTCAGTTTTCTTTGCATCAGCAACCACAACGTGACTCTGTATACAAACTCTGTCTAATCTAACTCTTCTAATCTCTTCCCATCTTTTCCGCCTCTTCATCTCCCCTTTCATAAGAACACAATAGCGTCTGAGGCTAAAAGCCACATCTGCTAATGAGCATCCCATCTTCGCCGTTAATCAAGAGAGCCCCAGGCTTGTGGATAGACACCAACGGCAATTAGTTTAAAAGGCATTACTTGACATTTAACTCCTCCCCGCCTTTATGAGCTGCTGAATAGCTGGCATTTGTAAGCGCCTGAAGTGTTGCCGGGATGTAATTTGGCAGCAAGAGGAGTCCGGGTCCATCGCTTCCGGCAGCTCTACAGGTGATGGAGACGGACTGCGGGGTCAGAGAGACCAGACCAACAGCCTGGCACTCCATAATTGGCACAGGGCTAAGGAAAAAATCCAAACAAGCAAATAAACAAAATAATATTGTAGGTTTTGCAGAAGCATAGAAACACAATCCAAAGGAATTGTAGATGGATTTCTTAGGCAATAAAATGGTGAAGAATGGAATGACCATTAACTCTGCCCTCAACCAATCAGTCTGGATTCTGATAGGTCATTCATTCATTCATTCATTCATTCATTCATTCACTAACTCACTGCATTCCAACTGGGTGAAACTTCTACTGTACAAAAGGGTTCTTATTGAAAAACCTTATGGAACTCTTTCTGAAAAAGTAGGGTTCCACAAATGGTTCTCGATAACTCTCTGACATTCAAGAAATCAAGATCAATTCTATCAAGCACCATGTATTGTTCTGTGTAATTTGTCCTTCTGAAGGAACCCTTAAAATGTTTCTATCAGACAGAAAGCTAACTATTCTGGGCCCTTGAGCAAGGCCCTTAACCTTCATTGCTCACATGTATAAAATATATGTATGTAAGTCGCTCTGGATAAGGGCATCTGCCAAATGACATAAATGTAAATGTAAATGTATTCTAAGAATCCTTGAGGAACCCATTTTTCCAATGTTGCATAGAGGTAAACACTTTCTTGCAGGGTTCTACATAGAAACCTCAAACTTAAAAGTTCTCTAAAGGAACAACCAAAAAAAATCTAACTGATTTTAAAAAGTTTCCTTTAAGAAATCTAGACAAAAATGTTCCGTCTTGCACCATTTTAGTGTTCCAGGGTTTGTTCCCCTGACAAAACTCTGAAAGGCCATAACTACTCAAAAACCCCTTGAGGAACTCTCAAAAACACTTTGTTCAAAGTGTTCAACATATAAACACCGAAAGGTTCCCCTAGAAGGAAAACCAAAAAACTTAAATGGTTCTCCATTTTTTTTAAAGAATGTACATTGGGGAAAAAGTCTGATATTCAAGAAATCTAGACAAAAATGTTCCATGTAGCACCGCTTAGTGTTCTAAAGTTTGTCCATATGAGGGAACCCTTAAAGATTTTCTATCAAAAAGAAAGCTTAGAAGCCATATCTATTCAAAGAACCATTAAGGAACCTTTGTTCTAGGGTTATGAATATCTTAATGACTTTAAAATGTCTAAGAATGTACACTCAGAGAAAAAAGTCTAACAAGAAATCTAGATAAACGTATTCCATCTAGCACCATTTACTGTCCTACAGTTTGTCTCTCTGAAGAAACCCTTAAAAGTTCCATGGTTCCTGTCAAAGAGAAAGCTTTTTCCTTTGGTTGATAGAAGAAAACACTATGTTGTACATGGAAGATTGTCTTGATCATAATGAGTCCACATTGTGTTCTTTTCAACACCTGCTAATGATAAAGGATTCTTCTCATTGGTTCTTTTAAGAACTTTAAGAAGTATCAAACATCCACTTTTCCCCCACCTGCCTTTTATGAAGACCTAGTGCTGGATAATGGTCCCCATTTTCCACAGTGTGTAGATGCATGTTAGAGGTCACCTGACATTGGTTCCTCCACGTGTTTGAAACACATTTTCTTTCATCTCAGCAGATTGTGGAGATGGTCGGACACTACTCTCTAACCTTCTCAAATTGGTAAAGATCAGATTTTCACCTCCATCCTCTCCAGATATATCTTGGAACATTTTAAGGTGTGTTTTGGGTCATGAAAATCAAAACACGCGTTTAAAAGAAGAAGAAAAGCTAAGAGGTCAGAAAACATTTATGAGATGTGTATAATAGTACTCAAGGATGTGTCAGAAATATAATAACTAAAGTAATACAGGGACCACACACACACACACACACACACACACACACACACACAGAAGTTTCAAGCTGAGCTGTAAAAGAGAGATAAGCATTTCTCCATTTTGGTAACAACATAAATATGTAATTTATTTTCTGATTTAATGCAAAGTTTGACTTGTAATTAGCTTTAGCTTTAATTAGCAACTTAATCCTGTGTTATCTTGTATCGTGTTATAATTATTGCTGATTGTCATGACAGCTGTGGCAAGTAACATGCCCATTTTTGCTACTTGTGCTTTAATTAGCATATGTTTTCTAATTAGCATATGATTATCATGTTTCATGACTGATGCTGATTGGCTGACAGGGGTATGTCATGTTCATGTATTTACACAAGAATCTGAAAGCATAAATAAGGACGTAGGCTCTGGTCTGAGAAATTGTTTTCATTTTAAAGCGACAACAATCAAGCTAATGCTTAAAGGTTTTTTGGTTGTCCCATTCAGGAAACATTAAAGGTTCTACAGAGCCCTTTAAGTACCTTTAAGCGACCTTTGAAGAATGATTTTTTTAAAGAGTCTACCAAGAGCTTAATGCTAGCCTAGTTTCTAAGTAGAACCCTACAGCAGAAGGATTTACAGGAAGCTAAGAACCCATGACTATCAATGAAGAACCATTTTATTATTTTCTTCTTAATAGTTAGATCAGTTTGTATCACACCACACCAGATACACTAAAGAGGGGTTCTAAACCTATTGAAGGGTTTATTGGATAATTAAAGGTTCTACTATTTTCAAAAAGTTTGTAAGGTTCTACATAGACTGTCCAAGGGTTCTAATTTTACTTTGCAGCTGTGTAGTAGTGTACTACATTCAGAGAAGTGGTTCTCTTTTTAGGAAACTAAGAACCCTTAATTATCTAAAGCCCCTTAAAGAACCTCTTTATTATTTTCTTCTTGATAATTAGAAGAGTTACAAGTACACTCAGGTACACTCACAGAAATAGAAATAATAGTTCTAGAGTTCTTTAGTACTTGAAGGGTTTATTGTATAATTAAAGATACTCAAATGGGTTCTACTGTGGAAATTATTCTACATGAAAAACACTTTGCTGTGGAGTTAGAAAGTCTTTAACGGTGTAAAGTTTTTTGCTTTAATCTCTGTTTTGGTAAAAAGGGTTCTTTGGACGGTTTATAGACTTGGGTAGAACCATGTCTACTATAAGACCCCTTGAGGGTTCAGTGCAGCTCAAAATTCTACATGATTCTTCTTCTCTAGCCTGGAACCTGTTAAAGGTCCTTTTCAATAATTATAGGTGTAGATTTTTTTATCCATGTAGGAAAGCTATAATTTCTGTGTTATTGTTACCATGGTAATGCCTTTGTTAGCAGTGATAGAAGTGTTAGCAGTGGAGTGATCTATAACGCAGGTGGCGGTGCCTCAGATTTACAGCTTGGAGTGATGTATGGGAGTCGACACGCTGACTCCAGGTTCGTTTGACCTCACGAGTCTCCTGTGACGTGACGCTGATGGATCTCCGGCTCACGTCACCAACACAAATCCATTTTTTTGACGTGTGTCCATCATGCAGGACTCATTTTAATCTATGCTCAGGCTTATCACTGAGGATGCTAGTGATGCTAAGCTGATCAGTAAGTTAATACGGAGGTTCTGAATTTGAGCACTGTTTAATCTACGTGAGGCTGGAGTTTGGAGAGAAGCAACGTTGTGGCAGGAAAAGCAGATTCAGAGAAATGAGGAGTGATGTAAACAACAGCAGCTTCCTGTTTACGCCGCATTGCTTAACAGTGAGCAGAACAGACAGAGTGCAGCGTAAAGAGGATTTAAGTGCTGAACAGGTTTGGAAACAGACATTTACCACCAAACAAGCAGCAAGAAAAACAAACAAGCAAAAACATTTATGTAGGAAATAGAAGATTGTTCCAATACATTTTTCTTCCTTTTTCTACCACTCTCCCTTTTTGGGGAACATACTATAAAGTTATAAAGTAAATAAAGGAGACACAAGAGAGGAGGAAAACAACAGTGATAGATAGATAGATAGATAGATAGATAGATAGATAGATAGATAGATAGATAGATAGATAGATAGATAGATAGATAGAAGGAGAAAAAAATCATTTTATAGCAAAATAAAATTATTCTTTTATAATCTATTATCTATTTGTATGGACATTTAAGGCCAGAGGAAAAAAGGAAAAACAGGAAACAATAATCAAATAGTATTCTACTTTAACGCTAATGAATCACTTGAAATTTTATCTTTTTCTTTTTAAATCAATTAATATCATTCAACAGATTTCATTTAAGTGCTCAGATATCCAGATTTGTCACTGCGGCAGTTTTGCTGCTTTCTGGTGCCAAAAAAATTGTTAAAGCCAACCATTTGTGCAAACCTGTGTGGAGTGCAGTGATTATAAGCTCCGCCCCCAAGGAAACAAGCCCAGGTGCTAAATGTGCTGGTGTAGCTGAGTGTTGAACAGAACATGGAAAAGTATTACATCATAAATTCTAAATAACAATCACGTTCCAATATGCAAATGAAGGTTTATGCATCATCAGCTGTGACTGGCCAAAACCAGAAATGTAACAGGAAATAAAACCTAAATGACCTGCAGATTCCTGATGATCTTCTGCTCTTTCTCCTTATTCTTATTTCAGACCATGGGTGGAGAGCACATTATCTGCTCAAGTGTTCCATGGGGATGGAATCGATAACTCAGAGCTTTGTCTTTGTGTCCACACACACACACACACACACACACACACACACACACACACACATGCTGCTTACACACTTTTTTGTGAAGACTGGTGCAGTCCTGTTGGAATCGATGTTCTGCGATTGATCTCTCTGATGAGTCTCTCGCTGCGTCACTGAGTCTGTTAGCAGTCAGTGATCACAAAGCTGGACAAGACGGCTGCTCAGCAACACACACACACACACACACACACACACACACACACACACACACACACAGACACACACACACACAGAGTTTATGATCATTACTGAAGTCCTTGACAACCACACAGACCCATAATGAGGTTCCTCAGAGCTCCTTAATCAATGCACATCTCTCCATCTTTTATTCCGGAGAAAAATATAAACGTCATACGCGGAGCCCGAGCGCAATTCACAGATCTATCAATAACCCGATGACACGAGCGGTTTTGTTCTTCTGAGTCCTGTGGCATTTAAAACAAGCTACAGAAAAAAAGAGAAAGTTCTCACACACGTCCTTTAGAGAGCAGAATGAGTTTTTTTAAAGGTTAGCTGCTGCTTTTCCTGCACATTGCTCTTCATCACACTTAAGGCTGGCGTCCCACCCGGCTTCCTGACATTTATGTAAGCAAAAATCTGCTCGCTGTGATTTATACAGGCAGGGGAAAAAAACATTCGGGTGTCATGCAGGAAGTTTGTGAGGGAGCAGTACATGTGGAGGGCGGGGAGGATTTGCAAAAAGTTGTAAAAATAATAAAAAATTTAATAATAAAAAGTTAATAATAATAATAATAATAACAATAATAATAATAATAATAATAAACAAAATGATAATAATAATTATCATCATCATCATAAATTTGGTGTAACATAATAGTCTTGCAAAATATTTCCTGGGGGGGGGGAGAGAAAAGAAGAAGGAAATAATAATAATAATAATAATAATAATAATAATAATAACTTTCTATATTTTTCTCAGTTGTAAAGATGTGGTATTTTGCGAAATAAAGAAAGTAAAAAAAAAGTTATAACATCAGTAGAAAATGCTACAAGCACAAAAACCATATTTTAAATTATAAACAATGTAAAGCTTGAAAAAAAAAGAAAAAAGAGAAAAAAAACCACAATACAACAAAAAAGGAGTAAAGCAGCTACACCTCATTATTTTTTTTAAGTGTTTTTTAAACGATGGTGAATTAAAAAGAGTTAAAAATGTCCTTCATGACATACACTTTGAAGAATACCTGAAAGACTTTCAAAACATTTACACATGAATTCATAAAAAAGTGAATACAAAACAGCCAAAGATGTGTATTTTAAAACATATTTGAATTGATTTGTGCTAGCTTTGAAATTCGCTAATGAACCGTAACGTTCTTCATGAGCTCGTGTTTGTTTCAAGGTGTCCTGCTTTCATGTAAAGAAGGAAATTATTTACTGGCTAATTCCCCTAAAGATCAAGGGCTTATTTCAGCCTTCCGTGTTTTTCAGGAGTCTTTGATCTGATTCAGGGCTTCGGCGTTTGGTAGCCTTGATCTTCTAAAAATGGCAAAGTCGAGGCATTGTACTGCATTTTGTTTGCAGAACCATTAACGTTATACAAGCAAACATGACTTTTACCCTTTATCACACACCCACACACACACACACACACACACACACTCATTCTGCCTCTCTGAAACATTTAATTTCTCCTGTTTGTCTTTGTGCCAGTGTCTCCTTTCAGATGAGCCATGAGTGATGGTGGCTATGTCCGTGAACTCGCTAATGTTCAGCTTCATCTTTCTCTGAGATCGCTGAGACTCGTTTGTGTAGCTGATGGATAAAATATGAGAACTATGTTAGCGTGAACACTCTTATGACTGCTTATGTAGACTCTGATTCTGACTTCTGATTGGTCAAAAGTTTCTAATTAAATGTAAATTCCAGGTTTAAAATAATGCTCTAATACGGGATGGTTTCTATAGTAACAGCTCGTTCACAGGGATGTGTGTTAATGCCGGACGCTCCACATAAACGGATTTAAAATGTCATTCAGGGAAAACTGAAGAGTACAACGTCCATTTAGCGACGTGCCTGAAGTTCTTTACGATCATAGAAAAAAAACGAAACAGACAGTCAATCAGAAATACGTATTTTCTTTGTCTATTACAATAACATTAGCATGTGACATGCTGAAAACATCACGTAAACTGTAGTAACAGCATTGTGGCTTATCTATGAGATAATAAAATGTTATAACATGGCGTTCTAAATGACTTTTGATATTTCAACTCAGTGTATTTTATTTTTTATAGATCACTGATTTTTTTCTCATGTCCTAGCTAGCCATTTACTTTATTCCTCTGTTACTTAGCATGCGCACTTGCTCATGTCATCCGCTAAGGAAAACAAATGAGTGCTTTTAACAGTCCACAGCGTATGAATTGCAAATAGTTTCGGCCATTGATCTTTCCATTCAGTCAACAGTCGCGTTCGAATCAGTGAGAGACGGAGATTAATTTGGGATGCCGAGTGTGTAACTTGGTGCGACCTCGTCTGTGATTGTCTCAGGGGAAAAATGGGAAGACAAAGGGATCATACACTTAACTTTGGATTCGTGCACATTTCCGTGTTAAATGGGAAGAGCGACGCCTTCCTGACCCACGCCACACGAAATTAGACATCAAACGCCTTTGTCACAAAATGAACTGCTGTTTTGCATGGTAATTGAAACGAATCCCAACCGACCAGCAGGAAGCCAATTAACTTTTCTTTCCACTCTGAATGGTTGGCACTGGGGGAGTCATTTACTGCCTCTGTCCTGATAAATGAATGCTCATGTGCATATGATGTGTCTCTTTCTCTCTGTCGCTCTCTCTCTCTCTATTTTTTTTTCTTTCTTTTAACTCGCAGGCCTTTTTCTTGATTTATGTCATGCAGTTAGTGTTGGCATGCCATGTCATTTGCATCCTTGTCCTTCCAGAGCTAGCTCTTTAAAACAAAACATCACTAATTCATGTTAGCAAATTTGCTCGCGTTTGGTAAACAGCAATCAGGTCATGTCCTTAGTATCATGCCAACACGCATCACACAAACTTGAGGATGGTTTTTGTTTTTTAACTCTTTTAATCTATTTTTTTCCAGCAACCAAGGCATTCATTAAAATTCTAGCTAGAGTTTAAGAGTTGAAATTGATCTTTGTACCTGGAGAATGGACGTTGGACGTTGAGGACGTTGGCGGCGCGGCCGTATGCACGCAGCGGCCCCTCCGGCTCCGAGGTTTCTTCCCCCGAGCCGTCAGACTCCTGAACACTCAGGGACTGGACTGATACACGCATACATACTCACACACATATAAAAAAAATTTACACTCCTTTACCAAAAACTTTACCAAAAAGTCTGCACATTTTTGCACCTCATAGTATATTTGGATTAGTGCTGCCTTGTCGTGTTTTGTCTTGTCCTATGTCTGCACTGTTTGCATATTTGCAGACTTTGCACTTTATGTTGTTTTTGCCATGTCTGCACATGTCTGCACACATGCACTTTATGTTGTCTTCTGTTGTCTACTGTTGCACACGTACACCTTTTTGTACTTTTGTGTGGTCTTGTATGTAGCACCTTGGTCCTGGAGAAACGCTGTCTCGTTTCACTGTACACTGTATCACATGTATACAGGTGAAATGACAATAAAAGCCACTTGACTTGACTTGATGTAGCTAGCTAGCACTGATTTTGCATAAAAGTGTCTTCCAACCTTTTCACACAAAAAAAAATCACTTACTTTTTTAACTGCCAAGACCATATTTGAAAACCTTGACCAAAAATCAAATGCTAAACTCTATATTTTTCTTAAAATATTCAATCTAGCACTTATTAATCATAAATGACTTTTAAAAAATCTACTTTCCCAGTAGCATTAGCATAAACTTAAATAAAACATACATCTTTAAAGGTGCACAGTAGAGGTCCTAGCTAACAATATTTTCTAGCTACAAAGACTAAGTTTTAAAATTTTGACTTGGAATCACAGGCTAAAATTTGGATATTGTTGCCAAGTAAACTTCAACACTCAATCTATGACCTTGTTGTTAGCTAGCACTGATTTAGCATAAACCCATCTTCAAGTCCTAGCAAGTTACCTTTTCTAGCAACAAGGTTATGTGTCTATCCATCCATCCATCCATCCATTATCTATACCGCTTTATCCATCTGGGTCGCGGGGAAGCTGGAGCCAATCCCAGC
>JAQQZR010000013.1:11451764-11467359 GCA_030068235.1 Notoglanidium macrostoma | reverse complement strand
CCGCTCAACTAAGTAAAGAGAAACAACAGTCCATCATTATCCAGTCTCTTTTAAAGTCATAAAAATAAAGAAAGAAACTGAGTTAGAAGGTGTGTCCAAACTTTTGACTGGTAGTGTATGTATCTACTTACTTGACTATTTATTTACCCATTTAGGCTAGCTGTAGCCTTCTAGTTTCCATGGTAACAAGTGTTTTGCGATTTGTGTTTACAAAGCAAATATGTCTGCGAAATTGTAAACAACTGATCTCCAGAATTCACACCAAGCCATCATGCGCTCTGTACTGTGCTGTGAAGACCTACGGCCATCCGAGTCCTAGCAGAGCAATCATCTGGTTCAAACACAGTACCAGGCGTTCCATCAACACAAAAATCTATTTATAAACACTGTCTCTAACGTAGTTAGTCAGGAGTCCGGTGTGTATTTTTGCTGGATTGCCTGCGCGCCACATGGCAAGGGAAGCGATATGAGCTTTCACACTGCAGACCTGATTATCTATTGATTTTCTGATGGGCAACCATTGAGCCTATTAGAATCAAATGCGTTAAGCTCGTTCCAAAGCTCAGCACAGCGCAGCCTTACGCTCTCACCTGAACTCCTTTACTGCGTTCATGTGTGAAACAGTACACATATTTATATGCGGATTTTTGATTGAGTTGAAATCGAGACGCTGAATAATCACTGAGCTCGGAGGCTGTACGCTTTCACATGGATCATCTCTATGCTGCTGTCGGAATAAATTAATTATGCAGCACTATTCTTATTTATTCCTGAGTGGCTGATGGGAAAACATCCATTAATGCCTCGTAGCTGATAATATACTGACAGATTAGACAGAACGCATATGCATTAATGTAAATGTGAGTCAGTGCGAGAGGATGTTTTACTGTGTTTCAAATGTGAGATTCTGAAAATGGCACAAGAAATTCAAAAGTCAGCACACACACACACACACACACACACTTCTCTACTTTCTGAGTAAGGCCCATTTCCATTTCCATCCATCACCGTGGAAACTACAGCAATTCAACACCAGTGATAAACCTCTTACAGAAATATCACATGTGACTGACAGGTTTAAGTTATCACGTGACATCATGAGAATAATATACTGCTCAATCATCTAGAAAAGAAATATTCAGGTCAGAATTTCACATATGGAAGTCAATAAAAATGACATGAAAATAAATGATAAATGTTTTTAAAAAAAATGACACATGGAAATAAATGAATCATTACCAAATGTACACCATGTGAACAGAATAGCACGTGGAAAACGACAAAACTGACAAATCTGTGAAACATTTGATGGGTCTAAAAACCAGATGTGAATATTTAAATGTGCGACTCCACAACGGCTTCATGCAAATGTCCCCACAAGGATAGGAAAATCTGACAGTTTTTACCTCATGAGGACATTTCACTACTGTATATTTTATTTTCATAGGTCATGCTTGATTTTATGTATTTACTAGTACAAATAACCTGAGGAATATGTAGAACATGATAAAGATAATGGATAACTTGTCTGGAAAAGTGAGTTATTGTCCAGAGTGCTTGTCTGTGTTTGGATGGACTTCCTGTCAGTCATTTTATAGACATGCCCCTAACACCCCTTCACTCCACCCCCATGTCTGTCTGAAATCGGTACGCGCCCAGCAAAGCCTTGTAATTCTCCTGTTAGCAAAAAAAAAAAAAAGAAATGCAATAAAAACCCAGATGGACACCGGCAGCGCTTTCTTACATTTCTGCGGCTTTAAATAAGTTAAATTAGCAAGAAAATCTTTTTCAGCTCCAACTCTTTAAGCAAAAGAGCCAAAATGTTGTGCATGTGTGTGTGTGTGCGTGTGTGTTTGAAATAAGGCCTCCGTTTGCACACATTTGTGTTAGTTCTGATCTCAATTATGGTTCATATTATGCTGAATAATCGATTCCTGTTTAATTAGAACATTTCCGTGTGTACAGGCACGATTTCAGCCTCGACTGTGAACAAAAACAGCGCTCGAGTGCTCCTGAGAAAATAAAGCCCAACGCTGGAGTTGATTGCTTTTCTAATTGTGCTTTATTCTCTCTGTCAACTCTGTGTGTGTGTGTGTGTGTGTGTGTGTGTGTGTGTGTGGTTTTTATTTCTTGACTCTTAAAGGAAGCTTCGTCTTTTCAAATTTCTTCTGTAGTTCATAAGAGACCTAAAAGCCTGTATGTATGATGTTGATTAACTTTCTTTAACAGCAGCTCTGACAGGAGTGCAGGTCGATATTAATGCTCTCGTCTAATACGTTATCGTCTCTATAGTAAGAGCTCGCTCAGATGTTTAAAAAATCAGTGACATGGTGAGGTTTTCTGAAAGTAAGGAGATGTTTAGTTAACTAAAAGGAGTCGCCAGTGTCAGCGCTTTGTAGTCAGAGATAAAGCTGTAACTTTAAGTTTTCCGACATCTTCAGGACAGAGTTTCTTTGCAGTTTCTCCGAAACGTGACAAACTGCATCTATTTTTTTTTACTCACATGTAAGGACAAGATGATAATAAAATAAATGAGTATAAATGACAAATAAGTAACAAGAAAAACAAATTCTAGAACGTAAACAGATAATCAATACTAAGAAAAATGAAATACAAATTTAGATCAATTAAATAAAATCATAAATATTAAGTATACTGTACACGCAAATAAGATCAAATGAAAGACATTAATGAATAACAGGAAACAAATACGTTCAAATCAATAAGGAGTCATAAATAATAAACTTCTGCTGTGTATACAAGGCAGTAAGAAAAATGGTTTAGTTCTGTATAAACCTCGGATTCCTGAATCTGCTCACTGTTGCGGGGTTTTATGGCAGTGCAGTCGAGGAGATGCTTAACGTTCCCCACCTGGCCGTGTCGGAATAAATAGCTTGGCGGTGACGTGTTAGCCGAGGGCGACAGTTAGCGTGAGCGGGCCACTAAAGGTCAGCTGTGCGCTTCACTAAAGAGAGCTGAGCTGCAAAATACTCTCATTATTCCGGCCGATGGATTTGGAGTCGGCGTGAACTCTTCATGTCTGCTTTCTGCTCACTTCTACACTTCCACTTTTAACAGAAATAGCAATTCCGAGTAGATTTAATAAACAAAAGGTTTGACGTTCAGAGCTGCGGACTCAGACGGAAATATAAAACGATGTTGGCGTCATTAGATCTTGATTAGACATCATTGAATTTAATAACAGTTATAGGCTGAAAAGCATCTATATTGATAAGCTTGTGATTAGTAGATATTTCTGCTAATTTAGCTATTTATGTGGAGTGAAATGATTTGTTTTTTGGTGAATGTTTACAATGTTGTACAATGCTACCTGTTAGCTCTCTGTTAGAGATCCCTACGAAACCATTTCAAAATCTTTCTTCATTCATTATCTTTTCTTTCTTATGCAACCGCACGTGAAACAGCCGAGTCTGGTTCAGGTCCATTACATACGGAATAACCATACGAAAACGGGATGGATCGGAGGAAAGAGTTTAAAATATAGATACTTTGAGAAATGATCTTCAATTTCGCATTCCAATTTAAGATCCATGGTCTAGGATGACCGTGAACTGTTGCAGAGTGTTTGTGAAATGTCAATTCCAAAAATGACGTTCAAAAATGTCGACACGCTACTTGGCACAGAGGATTGTGGGAAGCGGCTCCTTAAACGTGCTCATTCTAATATTGTTATCTGTAAGGAGAAGTTTATTTAACACGTATAGAAATAAAGGACTCTCAATTGTCAGAGCTTTTTAACAGTCAGAGGTAAAGCGAGTTAGCGTTAGCAAAAACGGTCATTACATGAGTTCAACACGATAAACACGTGATAGCATTTAGGACGATTTAGGAGTATGGTCAAGCAAGTCTTTACTGTCCTGTTTTTCTTTGTAACTTCAATAGGTTTTCTGACGTTTTCAGGAAGAGGAGATTCTTTGCGCTTTCTCAGTCACATGGTGAGCTGTTTTATTTGTTGTTGTTGTTGTTGGGGGGAAAACACAAATAGAAAACTTTACTCAAAATACTAACTTAACCCAATGCTAGCTCAGCGCTAACAGCAGGTTGTGAGTTTAAATCCCAGCACAGACGCAGAGCTGCTGTTTGACCCTTGAGCAAGTCTTTAATTCTCAAATTCTCCGCTGTAAGCTTGGCTCGGATTACGCCTACGGTCCTTTGGATGAAATTATCCAGCAAGCAAATTAACTTAATGAGACAAACATCTGTCGCTGAGTTGTGGGTTTGGTAGTGTGTGCTCAGTCCTTGTACCAGTCCATCTGTAGGCTGGATATAAAAGAAAATATTAGCCAATGGGAGATTTTGGAAAATATTAATGTCAAACCGGCTCAGATTGATAACCAATGCCCGTGTTCCAAGTCAGACTTGTTGCATGCTGACTGACTCTGAAAGCGCACATGACCTTTCCATCACGCAGCCTGACACAATCCAGATATGAGCTGAACACAGCCAGAGCACTGCTTACGTCTCGAGACAAATGCCTTCTCGTATTTTCCATGACAGAACTTCAGTGAAAAGGCTGAGTTTATCAGAGTCACGATGTGATCCCAGTGCTAAGCTTTCTTCCCTCTCTGACTGTGAGATCTGAATGCTGACAAACACATAACATACCAGCAGATATATTAAAGAGAAAAGCAAAGGGTATAGCGGATTAGGGGGATTAGCTTATTGGAGGAGATGCTGAGTGCTGAGCTGGTATAGCCGTATAGCGCTCCATAGACCGAGTCGCCGATCCTCATCACAAAGCAGAGCTGTCAGTGCTAACATGTTTCAGAGAATGGAAAAATAATAAATAAATAAATCACATAAGGCATCTATAGGATCCTGAGCATGAATTTATTTAAAGAGTAAGAATGTCATTTGTGTCATCACATTTAGAAAATTGTATGTAAAGTAATTGTATGTAGGCTATCTATGATTATTTATTGAACATCAAATTGGAAATGAGCTCATTTTGTGCATAATATTGTAAAATTTCCCAGTTTGAACATTTGTTATGTTATCTACGCTCTGTTGTGAGAAAAATATTGGCTCATGTGATTTGAATGTCTTTTAGTTTTCATTTTATTCAAATTTAAATAATGTCCCAACTTTTCTGGAAAACGGGTTGTACTATAGATATAATCACATAATATAGACTGAAAGTCAATTCTTACTTATAAATCCAGTCATCCACTATATATACCGCTTATCTGTTAAAGGTGGGGGGAGGTGGAGCCGAGGTGGAGGCGGGGTACACCCTGGGCAGGTGTAATCTATCACAGGGCTAACACAGAGACGAACAACCATTCACACTCGCATCTTTGGGCAAATTAGAGTAGCCAGTTAACCTAATCTGCATGTCTTTGGACTGTGGGAGGAAACCGGAGCACCCAGAGGAAACCCGCACAGGCACGGGGAGAACATGAAAACGCCACACAGAAAGACGCCAGTCGGCCAGAACCCAGAATGTTCTTGCTGTGAGGTAACAGTGCTAACCACTGCACTACCGTGCTGCCTCTAATACTAATCAATCAATCAATCAATCAATCAATCAATCAATCAATCAATCAAACAATTAATCATTCATTAGAATATCAATGTTATTGTGAAATTAGCATGCATGCTAGTCAACTACATTTTTATATTTACTAGCTCTATGCTGAGAAACCCTGTGAGTCATAAAATTAAATAAAATTAAATAAAGAAGGAAACATTTCATTCATTCATTCATTCATTCTTTCATCATCATCATCATCATCATCATCATCATCATTATTCTGTGAAGCTGCTTTGTGACATTGTCTGTTGTTAAAAGCATTATATAAATAAATTGAATTATTATAATTATTATTATTATAATTATTATTATTATTATTATTATTATTATTATTATTATTTTACATTTTTGAAAAAATAATAATTTAGATTTTTTTTTTATAGGTTCCAAATACTAAATGGCACTCCTGTCATACAATGACTCAAATACGTGTCTGAAGAGTCAGTCATGATGCCAGACTGATAGTAATGATCCGAATTTATCCACAACATGCAAAAAAAAAAGTTATATTTTCTCTGGAGGTCATGTTTATAATGAATTATTAGCACATTTTAACTCAATGATTAACTCATTGATTTCATGTTAGAATGCATTCATAAGGCATTACACACATTGCTCTAATTATTTTGGAAAATGCATTATGTCAACATGCATTCCACTAGAAGTAATTTTCATAACACATTAAAATACAAAGACCAAAAATACAAAGCCCCATTTTTTTTTTTGTCTTTGATAACATTTTTAAAAAGTAATTCCACACTTTGTCAATTTAGTGCTCTATAATTACTTATTGTGAGAGATAAAACATTAGAAATGCCACTAATTTGGTAAAATAAGAAAAGATAATAAAAGAAATCTGACTAAACATTGCTATTAACCATAATGGATTTTTCACTAATAAGTACAGCAATGAGTATAATTCCTTATGAATTCATTATACCATGTTATGAATCTTATGAATATTCATAACTCATTATACATCTAGCCTTCATAGAAACCATGAATAGTGAAACTTGCATTACATTCCAAGTTATAAAGAAATGACTTGCTTGTCCATACTTGTGTATACTTACAATGCATTATTAGAGTTTATAGAAACGATTACATGGAATTATAAGCACATTCTACAACATATTCATTATTCCTTATACACATGGCCTTCACAAAACATGAAAGAAAAAACAAACAAACAAACAAAACGAAATGAAAAACCCTCTTGCTTTACCCTTCACACCTGCCATAACACATCCTCTGAAAGCAGGGCTGCTAAACTCCTTAAGATTCTGACTCAGAAATAAATAATCAAATTCCCCTTCTTTACATGCTATAATAATTTTGTGCAAATAGCATTTTAATGGTTTCTAACTTTATCTCTCAGCACCAGGATAAATAATTCATTCGCTCACTCCGCAGCATGGACGATACTGAGAGCTAAAGAACGAGAGAGGGATAGAGTGAATCAGCACGCAGACAGAAATAAAATCACTTCCTACAAATCCTGTATTCGTAATACATTATAACTGCAGGTGAGACATTATAGAAAATATGATATGTACTATTGGTAAGACGTTCTGTAAAAGCTGTATGTAAAATGAGTTATCAATACATTCATAAGGCTTTATACACACCATTATAATTGTGCCTTAAAAGGCATTACAGTTTATGGCATTTATAAAGCAGTGCTTATAACACCTTATATCAAGCTGTATGATCTCATGATGCAATATGCAAAGTGGGGCTTGGTGATCTATAACTATGTTGTACATACTATTTATAAATGTATTACTATGCACCATCATTTGTAATGCGTGACAAGTGTAATAGTGCATTGTGATGGATAATTTTGTCTTATAAATGCATTATAGCATAATATGAAAATGTTCATAGTTCGTGAAAGGTGTGACTTAAACATTATAAAAAATATATAAAAAATACACCCTAAAGACGTAATGCACTATAACACATGCTTTAACACCTATACCAGTTATAATGTATTACAACAAACACATTGGCTTTCTCCAAAACACTTTTTTTTAATCTTGTACACATAATTCATTATAAATACATTTATGACATATTTAATTATATTGCATAAATATAACAAACATTGTACAGTCCATTATAATACTACTTTATAATCACTACAGTTACATACATAATATATAATGCATATTACATTACATAAAGAATTAGGCTATAATTGTTCACTAATGTACCACAATCTAAAGAACAATCCGTAATAACATAGAAATTGGCTTCCTGTTTAACACATATGAATCATGTACTTATAATAATGCATAAGGTGTTATATATTATGGTGTATAACACAATAATGTGTAATTTACGCTGATTTTATGCGTTAATACACTCATGCACTATGAGGTATGATGCATATAACTCTACTTTGCAGCAACTACGAAGGCTTATAATTCATAAGGTGTAATGAATGCTATAATATAAAACAGTATCAACATAATTATAACAAGCATTATAAGGTATCATATGCTACTTATAGCACATTCATAATGCTATAGTATCAATAACAGTATCAGTAACATAGTATCAATACATTTATAATGTGCTGTGAATACATTATAATTATATGTTTATAAACTCATCGACTTTATGAAATATAATTCATATACTGTATATAACCAATCATATATAACAGTATCAGTTAATTTACAACTTATGCATTCCATAGTATCATGTATGCCATATAACCTAGCATCAGATATTGATCTTATGTTAAGAGGTTATTAAGAGGTTATTAAGAGGTTATACACTAATAATATATGAATTATTTTGCATGCAATGCAGGTTTGGTATAATACATAAGGTATTCTATATGCTATATAACGCAGTATCAGTTTATTAGGCATTATAAGGTATTATATCTGCTCTATGACACCATATCGGTTTATTTATAATTTATGTTAGGCAAAATAAGCCATTATATAATTTATGGTAGGCATTATAAGGTATTAAATAGGCCATATCACACAGAATCACTTTACTTATAATGGTCGATGAATACCCTATTTTGTATACTAGGATGTTGTGAATGTTTTATCTTTTGTTATTAAGGTTCAAATCTCTGCTCTTTACCTCAATGTTATTATTTTATTCGAATATTTGAACGCTGTTTTTTTTTTTGTGGAGTAATTTGTTCAGCCATTAATTTAATGGAGCACTCACAGCCTTCCTGCCAGTAACTCAACAATTACCAAAAATGTCTCCAAGGCAGAAGAAGTAACCTTTCACACAGCGGGTAGAAGAGGTATAATTTGTGTAAGGTGTTATTTATAGCGTTAATTCATCAGGAACAAATTTGCGATCATCACACTACCACGAAGCCACTTTGGATTCATCCACTGAAGAAGGAAAAATAAATCTGCTGTCACTGAGTACAAATCTGAGCGATGGATGGATTGGTTGTGAGTTGGTAAATGCTGAAATAAGAAAAGAATGACTTATGTGACCTTTGTAACTGTGGGGTGGTGGAACCTCTCTGAGCAGCTGATTAGCTGAAGCTGTGTGGGTTTTAGCTGAGTGCTGACCTCCACCCTCCTGCAGGTGAAGAGATCTGCACTGCCGCAGGAGACATAAATCTTCTCAACATCTTCGTGTGGCATGAGCAGGAAGGAAAGGGGGTTTGTAGTGTCAACTACACCACCTAGGGGAATTTCGCCCCAAGGAAATAGTCAAAACGGTTTAACCACTTGAATCCAGAAAGGTCACCCAGGCTTGAAAACACTCAACCGACCAGAGAGGTGATTCCAAAACATGTATAAATGTGATTAACTATTTATTTGATTAACTATTTACTATATCACTCTGACCCAGACAGCATTAATACAGGAATAAAACGCATAGGCAGGTAGCTGCAGGTGGAATATTGCACTGAACCCTTTAAGCCAAGTAGTCCACTAATGGATACAGGAAAATAAGCCAGGAGCAGGGCTGGGGCTTACCGTGACATAGAGGCTGGCCAAAGGCCTGATGCTACACACAGCATGCCGAACAATCCAAATAACACCCTGAGTGTGTACTCAAAATCAATGTTTAGTACAGAGGTCACTTATTATTACAGGACAAAATGAACATCAGCACCATCTTCAAGCCACCCTGCACTGCATGAAGGCATCTGAAGGTGCAGACAAACTGCAATTAAAAAGCATGAATTAAACACACCCATACACACACACACACGTACACAGTACATGCCAGACAGGGAACAATCACCAAGTGGAAATGGCCCAAAACTAATATTCATAACGGTGACACCAAAAGAGAATAATAAGACCTGTGTTAATTTGCATAATTCCACACTTAACACTGAGAAGTGTGGCAACATGACAACAAAACGGTCACAATATTGAGTGTGCAATGCTCCACACTCCTCAACCTCAATGGACCCCATCTTAGCTATGTAACAGACCACCAACCTATATTCAGCCAGTCGGAGGCGGGCATGTCGTTGACGTCGATGGCGACGTAATTTCCACATCGTGAAATATTTATACACGCAAACGAGGAAAAATAAAAATACGTTCAATAGTTTTAGATGTGAGTAAAAAAAAAACCAACAGCTATTTTTTGGCGTTTGACAATCGGAATGTCCTATTTGAGAAGACACAACAATGTAGAAATTCACACACTATGCAAGGAAATACATAGTGTGCACACATGGAAGTGTACTAAGGGAAATATGCGAATTGAGGCACAGCGACAGGCCTCAATAGAAATCAAACAATTAAATAAATAACATTGGAAGAGAAACAAAACTAAGGATGAGACAAAGTTTAGCATGCGAGAGTTGCAAATGCAAAAAAATTTATCAGTAGTGACAAAGGCCGGAGACTTGATCATAAGCAAAAGCTGCCTCAAGCAGGGAAAGATGCTGCCACTGCAAGAGTCCACTACACGGCAAAGAAGCAGAAGCAGAGGTACATATAACAATGATGACTCATGCTGTACACATACAGTGCAGGAATATGGGAGGAGGCCATATCTCATTCTAGGGAAAACAAATCGTGGAGAGACGCAGTGATTTAAGCAGCCACGCCGAACTGCAAACCACACCGCCAACCCGCAAGCCGGGTTTCCTGTAAGGGCTGGTGAGTGGTGAAGGACGCACCTCCAGGAAACAGACCCCGTCCTGATGAGAAGGCCCTGTCCAGTAATTCAGGAGTCCGGTGATCAGCAAATCCCACACAGAGAGAGGAAAACTCTAATCTGCCATATTCTCAACACTAAGAAGTTCGTAAAATATTTACGCTACATAAAATATTTACGTTTGTGAGATGATCTTCACCAAACTGAGTTCTCAAATGAACAAATTACACACATGGCAATATCATAAGTCAGGATACATAACACATTATAATGTCTATTCATAACTACAATGGAGACTCTTGTACAACCATTTTAATCTTATAAATCTTATTTTTAACTATTTTTTCTTTTATTTGGTACTTGCTATATACAGTAACTCACATAGTACCTGCCTTTATAAATGATTCATAACACCTTATAGCACCTACATATTGCTATAAGGTAACAGTTTGAACTGAAGAATTTCCTTATGATGTGTGATTTTTGTCTGCAACCCCAATTTTGACATGATTTGTGTATGTTAGCTTTACCTTTCAAATACAATGCGATAAAAATGTACTTAATTACTCTTTAATTAATCCGGCAAGCTTCGGCATGGGAAAGAAAAAAAAAAAAAGTTAAATGACTTGTAATTTCATCCTGCACTGTAGCTGCACTTTTTCTACTTTCTTTTTTCTTTTCTTTTTTCTTCCTTTTTTTCACACAATGACATTTTCATTCTTTGAGTTACTAAGACTTTTTTTTCCTCATTATCCCCAGAAAGGAAGGAAATGAATATTCATTGATGCACACTCTGGCATTTGCATAAAGGTTTTAATTCCATTGTAATTCTATCTCCTTTTGCAGACATAATTATTCTGAAGCGTATATAAGATATAAATTAGCCGGGCAAAAAGTGAGAAATTTTCCGTCTCGTTTCAGCACCTTGGGAGCATCCGATTAATGAAGTTTTAATCCTGGAACGAGGAGGCTTTATTGTGATTAATTAATGAGAATATGGATTAGGATGTGTAGCTGTAGAGTTTCAGAGAGAAGAGCAGGAGCACTGTTACTGTTTCTGGGATTGAGAGTTCATGTATCAGTGTTTGATTATTGCGCAGTCAGGAGAAATCCGATCCGGCTCTTCCCGTCTCTGTGGCTTTGATATTCACTCAAGTAATAATGGATTTTTACTGTAGAGGACCAAAAATATATAACTCCCTACATTCATTCCCATAAATCTTTATAACTATAACTTTATTACAGTATTTATTACTATTTTATATATAACATTTTTTGTATATATTTTGATAGTGATTCCATTTTAATAATGCCTAATAAAGCTCTTATAACAGGCTATACATGAATCATTGATAACTTATAAATCATGCGTTATAACTGTTCAGAGTTTATAACAATGCTTAGAACTACATTAGACAAGAATTGTAGATTAAAAATTGCCATTATGAGGTTTTAATACAAGTTTATTATGAAGGATTTAGCAAGGATTATTCACTTGATTGTTTAATTGTTCAGAACTTTATTAAAGCTTCATAAGTTTATAGTTTACACAAACATGGTCAGTTTCACAATATTTAAAACAATAATAATTCCATTCGTAGTTCGTAAAAACATCCGGAACATGTTATAATGTAGTCATAATTCATTATACTCATTTATATATAAAAATAGATTGAAGTTTATAGAAATGGTCATAACACATATTGATAAATTGCACTGTAATATGATTTCCTGAAAATCTGACTGGTTTAATTTAATTGTTTAAAAAAAATGATAACACTTTCTGTGACGCTTATAACACAGTTCATAACCTGTCGTAATGCATTCATAAGGCATTATTCACATTTTTATAGTTAGTCAGTGTGCCTACAACTCGACATAAGCCCAAAAATGCATTATAAACACTGGTATAAGGTGCATATCTTGGTCATACATAATTATAATAATCATTATATATAGATATAGCCTTTATAGAAGGGTTACCAAAACAATCATGACAGATTTATAGAAACTTTGATGTTCATAGAAAGTGGTAAAAAAAAATGGTTCAGTTATAATGATTTATGAATATGAATACTCGCTTTGTTCCATACACATCAGCAAAACCAGAGGCACTGAACAAGTGAATTATTTCTTCTGGGATTTTGGGAATCCAGTGCCACAGATTGTGCAAAATAAAATAAAATAAAATACACGGACTTTCTCTCTTGTGCATTTAATCAGAAATATATAACCCTAAAGACTTCCACAATGCAGAGGTTTTGATTCAGTGCACCAAGGCTTTCAGGGTTACGGAGAAAAATATAATAAAATAAAATGAAATCATAAAAAAAAACATGCTGAGTCACGCTGCTGTAACACCTCTCTTAAACTGCGAGAGGAGAGTCAGTGTTTTTGCATGACATTTATTTCTCCCTCCCTGCCCTTGCTGCATTTCCATTCTCCTCGTCTTGGCACGGCTCCTCTGGTGCTCCGCTCATTTCTATCCATCTGTTTTCTCTACGCAACATCACAATAACGTCTTCATTAACATAACTCCAGCTCTCTCAAGGTCATCACCGTCCCGTCTTATTTACCGCTCACAATATGGCGGCATGATTTTTCTAATTTTGGCGTGTTTGTGATGGGTTGTCGTAATTTTTTTTTTTTTGGCAAGTTTATATCCAGGCTGTTCAGGAAACGAGCAATTAATCTGCATTACGGCTAAACATGATGTGACAGACTTTGGGAAATATGCTCTCAGACGCCTGATGAAGATACTCCTGCTCAGATTAAAAGCTGTGAAACTGTTTGCTCTAATAGACGTGGTGTAAAGTGTCAGATTATCATTAAAACCAGCTATTAGGAAGTGGTTTTTTATTTTATTTCTTTATTTATTTTTTGATCCGAGCCGGCCACAGGCAGCTGCGCTCTAACTACGGATATTAAATTACTCTCCTGCTGCAGTTCTGCAACTTTCATTAAATCACTCATGATCTTCCACCGTCGCTGAAGGTCAAATTCATCTTCAATTCAAAATTCACATCTTCATTTTGAGTTAGTAATCATTTATTGTCTCATTATTTCAACATATTATAGCTAGTTATGATATGCATGTAATCATTTATTTAGCGCCCACACCGTGTTCTTTGTGCTCGGGTGTTTTTGTATGATTTCTACATGCACTCAGTAAAACTTTCTTTTTTTTCCACCAATGCATTTCCAGACAATGAATGAGGATGCTATTCTATTTTGTTAGATGTACAAACCTCTCGGACAGTGTGAGTGAAATCAAACCAAATAGCTCTGTAACTGTTTGTTTTGGTCTTCACTTGAGCATGGTCATTGTGTTGTCACCTGGCTAAAGAAGCACGTCCGTAGTCTATTGTTAGAATGTTTTTGTGCAAACCTGTGCACAAACAAGTGGTTTGATGGCAGGGTGCTTGAGGTGTTAACCCCGTACATGTAGCACCATCACACAAACTTTTTATATATTTTAAGCAGCTCATACTGATTTTTAAATGTAGAAGGAAACGCATGTTCGCATGCCACTGAGTCAGATGAATGTCTGAGACACTCATGAGGACAATAAATGCAGGACAAAATGGGCGACCTGATGGGAACAAGCTAGAAAATGATGAAAAGATTTGTACTTGGTCAATAATGGTGGGAGAATAAACGAGTAACCATTATGATGGTGTTTATTATAACTTCATGACACTTCATCTATCTATCCATCCATCCATCCATCCATCCATCTATTTATTTATTGGTTGATTGATTGAAAATGATCATCTCTGTGAGTATTCAGATGAGCTCATGGTGGGGATAAATGTGGCCATATTGACCAATAGCTAACAGCAATATTTAAAGAAGGACATAAAAAAGTGACATGAAAGCATGAAAAATGGATGACTTTTCAAAGATAAAAAGACAGAAATAACGGTTGTACTGCAGTAATCAGCAGCTGCCAAGATGATAAATGAGCACAGCTTCATAATTAAACAGATATGGCCGTGTACTGAACGACTACTGATGCAGAAGAAAGCAGGCCTGTTCACTCTCAGCGCTTTAGTAGTTCATATTCACAAGATAATTATTAATTATTTTTCAGCATTGTGGAATTCTGGATTCTGATTGGTCAGAAGATGTTGATTAATGCTCTGTAACAGCAGCTCTGACAATAGTGCAGATTTTTAATTATACATTAATACATTCTTTCTAATTTGTTATCCTTTCTAGAGAAACAGCTACTTGGAGGATTGTACACATAAAGAAAGTTAATGCAGTTCAGTACCTTAATGTAAGAGTTACACACACAGCTGTATGTTTCAGCAAAGCCAAGGGACAGACACCAACTTGATGAAATTGGAAAAAAAAAATGTATAAAGGACATTAGCCACTGGATGCTGAGTAATTTTCTCCTACTTAATTCCGACAAGACAGAAATACTAGTATTAGGACCACATGCAGCTAGAATAAGCTTTCTGATTACATGGTGACTCTGGATGGTCTGGATGGTGTACCCCAATAAAAGCCCTTGGTATGATTATTCACTCCAGTCTCTCATTTCAAGCTAATGTAGTTCATGTTTTTGCTCTAGCTCTAGGTGAGATTATTGTAATGCCTTACTGTCTGGCTGTTCTAGTAGGTGCATAAACAATTTCCAGTTAGTACAAAATGCAGCAGTAAGAGTATTGCAAATTTGGCTCCTGGTCAGTTTTGCAGTATAAAATATATTACTGTGTATTTATACTACTATTTAGCGGTATAAAATATTACTAATGACTTATAAAGCACTGAATGGTCTCAAACCACAGAACCTTATCAAACGTTTGGTCTTTTATAATGCACCACTACTACTTTGTGTCAGGCTCAGAGCAGGGAACCACAATAGCAGCGACGGAGACGCGAAGATGCAGGGAGGTCACAGGAATGGGGCCG
>JAQQZR010000013.1:11439866-11451664 GCA_030068235.1 Notoglanidium macrostoma | reverse complement strand
ATCGGCGATAGCGATACGGGTAGCACACGGCGCGCTGGCATGCCCTGCCCTAGCTCGTGTGACTCGAGGCGTGACACTTTGATTAAAACGTGCAGGATCTTTGTTGGTACCTTGACTAGTGACGGCTACAGCAGGGGCAGAGCTTTCTTTTACAAAGCCCCACAGTTATGGAACAGCCTTTCAATTAGTCTCAGTGTTTAAGTCTGTCCTGAAAACATGTTTGATTAGTCAAGGATTTTGTTATTAGTTTTTTAAAGGACCAGATCTGGAAGGTTCTCAGGCACAGAGCGTTTGGGCAGACTAGAAGGGTTGGGAGGGTTACTTTAAAAATGTATTCCGATACAGTACCTGATAAAAAGATTCGGTCAGTAATTTAATATAATTACTACAAAATTAAATGTAACTTATTACTATCCTTTACTTTTTCATTACCTCAGTACCATATATGTGGATGATGACAGCATTTTCTCAGCTGGAAGGCAGAACTTGCTCTGTACTGTGATGTTGCTCCCTTTTTCTGCTTTAAAGACAAAATAATGGTGAAATTTCCACCCAGTAAACACATTTTTTCACCAGAGACCATGATAATGAATTGGTGACTGTAAGATTAGCCATGATTTCACTTAAGACCAGAGTGGTGTTGTGAGACTTGTGAAGTGCTGTGCATATAGTATATCGTTTTATTTAATTTAGGGCTGCAGCTACTGATTATTTTGATTGTTTTATTATATTTTATTTGATTTTCTTTATTTGTTTATTTTTAAGGTGTTCATTGAATAATATTTCCTTGATTATTCAATTAGTTTTATTTTTTTTAATATATGCAAAGTATATTTATTTAAAATATTTATTTGTAGCATTTTAATCAGCACTACTACATAACTTTCTCATAATTAGGCTTAATTAAACAGCAGTTCAATAATTACAACATTAGTGACATTCATCAGATAATCTGTAACAGCATGAGGATATTATCATGTCGACCAAATGAATGTTGATACTCATTCAGTATTAACATTATATACGAATGGTGCTGAATAAACTCTCAGACTAACTCAGGGTGACTGTATGTAGCCTACATTGTTTACTGCTTATTACTTTTTTAATCACTTACCACACTTTTTACAGCTGTGTGTCTGTATTTCAAGTCAGGATTTGTTCAGATTTTAAACAGACAAATTCAAAATAAAGATGAAATAAATATCAGCTGCCTGTTTTTATCAATGAAACTCTCCAATGCTAAGTTTATTTTGCTTGCTGTGTGTGCTTGAAGTGAATCACTTTCAGTGTGTGGAATCAACTCCAAAGATTTGCATTTGACTCTTAGTTCTCAGTTCCCGAGATTAGTAAATCGACTCTTTTTGGGAACGACTTGTGAACTGAAAGCAGGGTCAGAAAAAGAGGCTAGTTTAACTTTTAACTTTTTTAAGTGTATTGATTCAAACTAACTGTTTAACAAAACATAACAAAGCTGTTCTGGACAGTTCAAGCAGGAACATCACGCATCTCTTCACATTCCCACAAACGAATGATAATATTACTCACAATAAAACCCAAGTTATGTCATGAGGCCAGCAGGGTAGTGTACTGTAAAGAGGCTCATACTGTAGAGAAAGTCCTGCTGATGTTTCTGCTCCTCCACTTCACTCTTTTTTTTTAATGAAGTGATGTAACACGTGTTCAGTGTGCTTCATAACGCAGTTCAACTAATAATGAAATTATTGGCAATTGTTTTTATTATTGATTTTTATAGATTTTGTTGATTAGTTGTCGCAGTCGTTATGCATTTTAACATTGTAATTCTGTAAATAATCCCTGTTTTTACTAAAAGTATCAGTACCCTGATTACAGCTTTTTTCTGTAACTTTTTTTATATCCTAATTACGTAACGCCATTCCATGTACTCGTTACTCCCCAAGTCTGTAAACTGGGATGTCTGGATGCTGTTGCATCCATTCTCGCACATTCACTCAAGCCTGTGTCACCTTTTGGCTCTCTATTTTAGTTATATTGTGATAGGTAGACTTGCTGGAGTCCCTGATTTCATTCTGCACAATGTTCTTCTTAAACCACTACAGGACAAAAGTATACCTAATAATCTCTATTCTCTCTCTCTCTCTCTCTCTCTATCACTACATGAGATACCAGTGATCCTGACTCCAGACCTGTCTGATCTGTCCTGATGCTCTACTTCTTCTTGGAGCTTCCTCACCTGAGCATTATTTGCTGCCGCTAAGCTTGGCACCACATGGACAGCCTAATGTAATAATTTATAATTGCACTATCCCGTGTCACCCAGACACCAGAAAAATCAGACTAAACCTAATGTGCTAAACAAATTGGACTTGAACTAAGTGTTATAAACACAGCTTACAATCGTTCTGATAATTAATAAATGCATTATACATGTAGCTTTTCATAAATAATTATAACAATAAATACATAAAAATGTATGTCTAAACATAAATTATTAATGTGGAAAAAAATTATTAGATGGTAAGAAAGCACATGCAGTAAATGTGTAAAAAAAAAGTGTGAAATATAACATGAAAGGTGTTAAACACGTAATGTGTGCCGTTCATGTGATTTTTTCTGCATAGTGAAATGACCTTGACCTTTATGGTCCGTCTTTTCTCTCTACAGGCAGACTCAGTATTGGAACGAGCGTGAACTCCATAACAATTCTTCTCTCTGATCTCCTGTGACGTTTCTCCCGACAGTGCGTTATCGCCGTCACACCCGTGGCGTCTGATTGATTGAAGCGCAGACGTGCGCAGACGGACGGTTCATTAAAGAAGACACCGTGGCTCCTGGCAAGAACACATCTGTCTAAATTGTTATTTGCATTTGTGAGACATAACCATATGCAACAGGAGGTCCTGGCCAAATTGATTTCTGGTCCCTGAGCTACACATACACACACACACACACACAGAGCAATGTAGCAGTCAACTGATTAACTCCCGTGACCTGTTTAATACAGTAGATGTATAGAGGGTGTAAATGTTTGGTGGAGAGGAATTAAAAAAAAAAAAAAAAAGGCAGGACATGACAGATTTATTAAAAGGGCGATGTAACGAGCTGAACACGCCCGTTAGAGATTTAAAGCATCAGTTTTAATAAGCAGAACGCCTGTGATTTGTCGCAGCTGCGGCGACCGATGAATCACACAGCGGCTTCTTCAATTCCTGTCTTCAATAAGGTTAACAAAATGAACAGAATAAATTCCATCGTGAATCTGGTTAATGCTCTCTGTGCCATGTGCCATTAGGATCAAAACCAGAACGACATTCTCGTCTCGCAACTTCCCCTAATCTAGTTTTGATTATTTTCCAATCTCTTACTGCATGGTGAATGTGAGACGCATTAAACAGAGGAAATTACAGACCTGAAACAAGATGGCGACCTCTGAGACGGTAATTCCGCAGATCAGGACCTTATGGAATCACACAAACATTTAACACGTGATTGTGTGAGTAATTAGTGGTCACACACGAAAAACATTTCATGCAAAGTGCAATTCAACATGTTAATGGCCTGAAATTGCATGTGTACAAGAAAAACACATCCCTTATGTGAAAATATGAATCATGTAAAAAAAAAAAAAACAACTCACAAAGCAAAATTTAAGTTAAGATAAAATAATAAAATATAATAATAATAATAATAATAATAATAATAATAATAATAATAATAATAATAATATAATAATGAAATAATAAAATTAAGTTAAAATTATTATTATTTTTTTTTTTTCAAAATTTCACATTACTCAGGTGGAAATATTTCAGGTCTGAAAGTAAGCAAATCAATTGAAAAGTAAATGAAAAGAGAGTAAACATTTAAAAACCGGGGGAAAAATTACATGAAAATAAATAAATCATGAAAAAAATCACATGTGAAAAATGATTACTGAAAATATCACATGGAAAATAAACAAACCAGATGAATGCAATCATGTGAATTGTTTTACACGTAAAAATAAAGACATCATAAAAAAATCACTTGAAAATAAATGAATTGTGGGAAACTTCAGGTTGTCACACTACAAAATGTAGAAAAGGTCAAAAGTAGTGAAAACGTATCGCATGCTGCTGTATGATATGCTAACATTGCATGGATTTCTTTCTTTTTTTTTGCCTCTATCTTCTAATTTCCTAAGTAAACATCATAAAAATGTTCAAACAGCACAAGCACAGTGACATGCTACTTAAAAATGAATAAATAAAATAAATAACACAGCACTGAATATATAAGAGTTCAAAACTCCCTTAGAGAGAAATTAATATGTATAACAAACACTTCGGTCTTTTCAACATAATTTCAAAAATGCACCACTTGTGACAACATTTAAGTAATCTCACTTACTGCAGCACTACTAAGACAAAAAGTCCACCCTGAAGTTCAGCCTTGAATTGAAACAAAGTAGTGAGGAAATCAGTCATGCATAATGCATGCAGTAGCTACAATCTGGAGTTTTTCTTTTTACTTTTTTTTTTCATCCGAAATCCTGCTTGAGGCAGATGAAAGAGGGCTGAGAGAGGCAGCGGTGTGCATGTCATGGCCGTTGCTCTAATGCAGAAATGGACACTGCATCCTGATTTCCCCCAGGTTTAAAAGCTATCATTTCACTCTCGCCTGTCCTTCAGGTCTGAGCTGTGGTTAGACTCAGAGGTTCAGCGTACGCTCGCGGGGAAAACCACAGAACCACTTCCGACACCTATGTGACGCTAAATGCTAGGAGATTGCCATTCATATTTTCTTTCCTTAACGCACCATGTACCAGGATCGATATAATAAATACGTCTTCTCCTGAAAAGCTAATTCAGTCTTGACGTTTAACCTCAAGCGTTTCTATTCTGTTATGGTTTCTATAGTAACGGATCATTCACAGGGACGTGTATAACAGACGCTGTACATGAACATTTGCATGATGAAGTTTTCTGGAGGTCATTCAGGTAAGAAGTCCCCAGTGTCAGCCTGAGGTAAAGCCGGAGCTATACGGTTTTCAACATCTTCAGGACAGAGGAGTTTCCTTTTTGCAGTTTCTTGGCAAGCTGTGTTGTGTGTTGTTTGTGCCTTAACACAACAGAGAGGAAAGTGTGGCTGCTGAGAAGGGCTGCAGGACTCAAGTCCGAGATGTTTCCTGTTTTGACTTCGAGAGGAAGACCAATGCTCAGTGTTCATTCTTGTGAAAATAATGATTGGGCTGTCTTTTCTTTTCACATGCACCAAGTTTGACGAGGAGTCTAGAAAAGTCTCATCACTGGAGAAATGCACAACCGAACTAGTTGAAGGAAAGTCCTGGCTTCCAGTCTTGCTCTTGACGAGTCTGCTTTTTATCTTCACTTGGCCTCGACTCCTTTAAGACACAGCCTTCACTTGATCTTGGCTAATCCTGATCTTGGACTTGACAATGGTCGTCTTGACTATAGACCTACAATGGTGCAGGAACGACCTTTTATTTCTGCTATAACATAAGTGAAAACAGCAGTTAAATTGTTTCATGGATGTTCCACACCTTTAAATATTATAAATGGATAAAAAGTATGATGACTTGTAACCAAATTGATGTGGTATAAGCAGCATAAAGCACATCATGATCAGGGGTTGCCAGGTTTAACCTAGGGGTGGCACTCATGGGCAAAATACTAATCTGCACCCATAGAACACGATATAATGGAAAACTGCCTACCTGTTTACGCCTGAGCAAACAGGACATAAAATACACACAGCTACGCAACAGTTCCAAGCAAAAAAGTCCTGACAATCATAACATAATGCTACATCTTTTAAAGTACACCAGCATTACGAATTCAACATTATTAGCTAACGTAGCCAAGGCTGAATAACCTACTGGGCTGCAGGTCACGCTGAATTTTTAAATTTGGTTTTAAGTTTTTTTGATTGCATACTGAACATCTAGAGTAGGCTACTTTGTCCTGTTGCAACAAATAATCTCGTCAGTGTCAATGAGAGTGCTGTTTGTAGGTCGACTACACAGCGATGTCTCATGAGGCTAATAGAAAAAAAGAAGCTTAATTGTTTTGAGTATTATGATGTGGTCAATTTTCTGGTTTGTATTTTGAACACGAGGCTACTACTTCCTGTTAATTGCTATCCTATTCTGCCATCTACTGGGAAAGGTTGGTCATGTGTTCATGTAACACGTCATGAATATTCCGAGAGTGCCTTTGATGGCTTTTGACACATTACAGCATTCAAAGTTTTCATCTGGTGGTTTCATTCTGTAGCATACTCACTCTCTACTTCTAAAATCCTTGGTCATAGGCATATTTGGCAAAAACGTGGCGTGGTTTTTCTTTATCGTTTCCAGATCGATGGATTTGGTCGTGACGATGTACGTTTAGTTTTCTGGTTGAAAGTCAGGGACATATAGGTCCCCGGGAGGTGTGTTAGCCCTGGGCCCCAGGGAGAATTATTGTGTCCCTGACGGTAACTAATGACTGACCTAAGAACGCCTCAAAAATGAACATAGTTCAGATAAAAAATTATGACCAGTTATTGCTCACCTGATTGGTCTTTGAGGTAAGTGGGGATACAGAATAGTTCAATTTTCCATTTGCTAGCTATGCATGCTTGTTCCTGAATGACATTACACTTGTTGACGTTCCTCACCTTTCAATTGTCATATTTCAAATTTACAAAAAGATGTTCTTGAGCAATCGTAACAATATTGGCCAACCGCAGTTTCACGTCATGTGACTGGTTCCAGCACTGAACACTATGTCTACTACTACTAATGATTTCTTACTGGGGTGGCCAAAGGGGTGGCCACACTTCACCACTAGGCTACCATGTTCCACCCCTTGTTGGGGATAGCTATGCTGTTACAGGAAAATAAGTAACTCGTAGGTACAGTTAAGAGAAACCAGCAACTTTAGCGTGTTTTCTGATAATTATAAAAGAAAACATCCTTACGCAAAATTCATAATGTTTTCTATGACTTAATTTGCATGTAAATGTTTCACCCAGAGTGTGCATTAAGTCATCTTATACTTAAAATTGCAGCTCTGATACAAAAAATTATTATATTTCATTATATGCCATGGGTCTTTTCTACACTTATCATGTGCTGTATGATTTTTTTTTTCTTCTACTTTTGTCAGACATTATTAAAAATGTGTAAGTAATGCTCACCAAATTCTCACATGGCAATCAGGCATTCTCTTTAACTTTCATTATTTATTCAATGCATTTTTAATGAGAAGTATTTGGCAGGAGCGCTCACTGATGCAAGCTTGCATTTGCGTTGCTTTCATTACCCCAGTTTCCTTTCTCTCTTTTTTTTTCAGAATTGTAGATCAGTTTAAAGAAAGTAATTTATGTCACAGTATTCTGCCTTTTTGCTTCTGTATCACTGCCTGCATAAAATCAACCATCATTCCTGCAGGATGTGTTCATCTCTATCTTATTCATTACTGAACTAATACAGCTATATAATGAAATACACACATGAGGCAGGCAAAACTGGCAAATTATCAGCAACAATTTGCAATTCCTATGCTGTAGATAGAGGGATTTTTTTTATGTATATGCAAGACATCCCGTATAAGTAAAAGTAATAGAGAAAATCAAAATGTATATTATAATATAGATACAGTCTGAGATACATATATATATATATATCACATATAACAATAACACATCGCCTCATGAGCAGGAGGTCATGTTCCCGCTCTTCCTCTACCTACTATTTATGATCACTTTAATATTTCTGTCAGATGCTCATCTAGCTGTCAAACTTACAAAGAAAAATAAATATCTGTCAGCCTTTTTTTTTTATTTCAGCTCATCTCCCTCAATAAATGTAAAATTATAGTGTTGAGGAAAATAAATGCGGTCAAAAATCATTCCTCCTGCATGTCAAATATTCCCTCACAGCCAAAACAATGGTGGGATGTGGCCACTTTAGCCTCTGTTACCTGGCAGAGTTTCAGATAGAAATGACTATTACAAATAGACCAACAGAAAGTGCCTGACCATCCAACAAGGACAAAACATCACTTTAGCTAGAAAGATAAACACAAATTAATCAACGTGGTTGCTAGGTTTATGTTTTGTGCTAGCTATGTTCTCTGATTAGATTAGCAAAACGCTAACTATACTAGCTACGTAGCCTACACTCACTAGAGACTCCAGCGATCTCTATGACTGCCTTCCAAGCTTTATTTTTCTTTGGTATGTTTCTGTACACATTTAATGACAAGTCATATATAACATCAGATAAAATCATGACTTCTTCATCAAACAGTAAACACGAACTACTATAATTGGAGGTAGGAACTAAAGTTGCGAGTGGGGAACTAAAGAAACATTGCACTACATGTGCCGTAGGATTGGTCCATTTGAGTGAGTTGTTTGGAGTTGTAGATTTGTTGCATCATACCTAATTAGTGTAGAACTGAGAAAACCTCACTGCTTGACATGCAGTCACTGTGTCACTTGCCAGGGTTAAAGCACATTTATGGCATTGTTGTGTTGCTTAGCAACCAAAGCTTACTGTTAACGGTATGTAGGATGTACTATCACCTTCACATCCTCCCTAAGAATGCCCTTACTTGTGATACAATCACTTTAACACATGACCTTCGGTGACTAATTGCTTTATTAAATGATGTCATTTTGTACAACTTTGGGACATTTTGCAAGTTTGACATTTTAATCACTGAATGCACCTCAGCTGACATTTTGTAGGAAAATACCATGCTTCTGCTCAACGGTCTCGCGGCGAATGAGCCATGGTAGCATTTTTAGCAGCATTTTCTTTGTCGTAAGCGTGAATAATTTGTACTATATATAAAATAGCTAAAATGTAGTGTGAGAGACAATATAATCAAGGATGGGAGCGTTTCAATGTTTATCTCTGTAGAGTTGAACATTTTCACTGTGTAAAGTTAGACAGGCAGCCCCAGATGCCTGTTTTCCATCTAATGCATTTCGCTCTGCTTGAAGCTATTGTCATGATTCAGACTGACTGAATTAATTTCATGCTCATTGTTCGCCATAAAGCATCTGATGGCATGGCTATTCATGATTCATCGATGGCCAAATTAGTCTCTGAATGGACTCTAAAATGTCAGCCATTGTGCCCCTGCTGAAACGAATGCAGAATGATGCACCTATTTATAAATAAACAATATATTTTATGCCCTGTTGCTCATTTTGATTTATTTATTTTTTCACAGTCAACAGGAGAAATGGGATTTTTGGAAATGATAAAGAGATCCCGAAGCCTTTGAAAACCAAGCGCGATTGAAATGTGACCCCCTTTTTTAACGTTCACAGATCAAAACTTCCACAAGGCTTCTTTTTTTTGAAGGGTTACGAGGGTTAGAGGTGAGGTTAGCATTTGTATCTTTGGTTATGACTTCATTAATTTGGAACAGAACACAATCTGAGCCTTTTCTTGGTTTGGTATTCAGATCAGGTTCATCCATTTGTATTGCATTCGTATTTCTGCAGCTGTGATGAAGTTCTTTGCACTCCAGCTCACTGCAGCACACTGTCTCAGTGGGAACAAAGAGAATGCATTAGCGTCAACAAACCTTTCTCTATCTGCTGCGATTTCCCCATATAACACTACCATCTTCATGACATTCGCGACATTTAGACATGTTTGCATTTAACATTTAATCTAATAGAGCTTGGCATTTACCTATGCTCAGTATCCTCTCATAATTGCAAAGTCAATGAATTGACAATTGTGTTAATTTGTATGAAAGATTACAAAGGTTTACTTTGTGAACTCCACAATGGTCATTTCCACAATTTCAGTTTTTATAACATTGATAATTGTGTATTGGTCACCATACAGTAATTGGATCATATGGTTTAGGGAAAAATGTGAAGGATTTTATATGTAAGGAATTGTGATATTGTCTATTATAGGACAACACTGATTCACGGGTTGGTGTGATGAAATGGAATTACTGTTTCTAGCTCTTTTTTTCTCTATTTTCAGGTAGCTTGAAAATGTTATTGATAAATTGTAAAGCATAACCACCTATGTACTAGAAACTTTCTCATGTCAGAAAATGCCCAATGACTGCCTTCAAACCTCTATTTCAGGGTCAACACTGATACATATTGACAAAACAAATGTTGGAGGTAAACTTAGATATATTTTGACCATGTGAATGTCTAAGGAATGTAAGGCATAGCATGTACATTTTGGCTAACACGTGATCTCACGTGTGCAAATTGATAACAACAGGTTAGTTTATATGAAAAGTTATGATGGTAAAACTTAGGGTTACACTCATGATTAGCATCATTCCACCTGATTTCAGGGGTTAGGAAAATCTTCCAAGATGCTTGAATATAATATATTGAATATATACAATTTTGTACAAGTTGTAGACAACAGAAGCACACTAAACTTCATAACTCTTCATACAAATTCAGTCATGCACACTATTATCAGACCATATTGCTTCATAAATCAAAAAATCCAGGCTCATGTCCCTGATTTGTTTGGATTTAAACCTGTTTTTCCATGTTATCAGATTCATATCGCCATCTTTTGAAAATAGTCCTAAAAAAACCTGCTAATTACCCTAAATGGGAATACTGCAAATTGAGGTCAATCAATGGACTACAGAATACAGAAAGATTTAACATAACCCTCTCCACTAAACTGCTCCAGAAGGTTCATTTTGTTCTCTTGTTTCACTAAAATCAACTATTTTGCTGACTGGATGTTTTTCAGTGCTGTTTTTGGATATAAAAGATGTGACCAGAATGAACTACATGATCATGGAGATTGTTGATTGTTGCCCCTGATCACGCTGACTCGGCTCGCGTTGTCTCAGTGAACAGGACCTGTTGAGATGTTCATTAACAGGTTCTCATTCCCCCCACACACACTGCAGCCTGTTCCATTATTTCTGTATCCACTGAACCATGGCGGTTTTAATTTGTTACACTTCTTTTGTTTTGCCCGAGACACTTCTGGTGCAGGTCAGTTGTTCCCCGCTAGATGACACAAGATGGCAATTAAGCAGCATAACAGCAGTGCTGCAGAGGGAATGAATTGACCAGGGGTGGCAGAAGGAGATGGAAAGCATGAGGCAGCCCACTAGGCAGTCATATCTGCAAGGGCTTCAGGGATTTCTGTAGCTAGTGTGGGCAGAACGAATTAGCCTTTGGGCCACAGGCAGAGGTGGAACATGGGCAGTGCATTGAGTTGGGGGGGCTGGGGTTAAGCAAACTCAGATGTGATTGAACTTAGCATGTCAGCACCTCTAAAGTAAAAGATTCTGACATGAAAAGGCGAAAGTGGCAATTAAAAGTCATGCTACAAAACACTGTGCTGAAAATGTAGTTCACGATGAGTCTCTCACCTAAGATCTTCCTCTTTCTCATTTGTCATCTTTGATAGCTGTCACACTCATTGGTATTAATTGGCTCACGTGTTCCTGACTCGTTTAACCTTGCTGATGTAAAAATTAAATGAAGGTGATGCTAGCAGTCAAAGATTTGTGAAATACAATGGTAGAGAAAGGATTTGGGATTTAATGACAGGCTGCAGCACATGAGTATGTTCTGATAATTAGTCCATTAAGATTTTTCTAAATGTTCTGCAAAATTATGGAGAATTTTAATAAATTCAATTCAATTCAATTCAATTTTTATTTGTATAGCGCGTTTAACAACAGACATTGTCTCAAAGCAGCTTCACAAAAGTATATAAATTCCGAATATAAACTTATGACTCTATACATTTATCTATATATACCCCTAATGAGCAAGCCTGTGGTGACGGCGGCAAGGAA
>JAQQZR010000013.1:11422782-11439767 GCA_030068235.1 Notoglanidium macrostoma | reverse complement strand
CATTCACCACTTTAACTAGTGCTGTCTCTGTGCTGTGGTGAGGTCTAAATCCTGACTGATACATTTCATGAATGCTAATAAATGAAATGACTTCAATGCAAAGTTTTACTAAATCCTCGACCCTGGGGCTTTTATGTAGCTTTTTTTTAGTACTGGCTTTCTTCAAAAACTCCAGATCTGTGGATCCCTCCAGCTTATTCGGAGTTACCCTTGGCCTTTTGCTTGGTTCCCTGATTAATTCCCTATTAACCTGGTCTCTGACTTTTGGTGCATGGCCTCCTCTAGGCAGAGCCATGGTTGTAACATTTTCTTTTCATTTTTTAATAATTTTTTTAATGATGTTCTATGGAATATTAAACGTTTGTGATTTTTGTGTAATAATCAAACTCCGATACTTTTCCACTTGAGTTATTTTTTATGGCTCCTTGGATTTCATGATGCTTTCTGATTGTCCAGAAACAGGTGTATTTATATTGAGATCACATGACTTTAATTGCACACAGGCCAATTCCATTCATTTAATTATGTGACTTCTAATGGTTACACCAGAACTAATTTGGAGGTTTTAGGGCTGAACGGTTATGCAATCCCAATTTTCTTTTTATATTATATACTTTCTCAAACTTATTTGCTGCTCTTCAGCATTATGATCTATATTGTAATGATTAATTACAAGTCAACAATGGTTATATATGTTGACTATTGCAAACTGTTTGCAAATTGTGCCATGCAACATCCTTTTTATTTTCTTAAACACCTTTGTGAAGTCTACACAGTGTGGCATTTAATTGACTCCATCAGTCCCCACTGCTGTAGCTCTCAGCACATTTTGTTTACTTCTGCTGAGAGTAGAGTGCCATAAGCGTGGGCTGCAGACTCCACTCCTGGGGGCTAAGGCCATTAATCTCAGCCTCCGTCAGCCACCCTGAAACTTTTCTGCTGTAGCAGCTCTAACTTTGGTGAATATGTGTTCACAATCTCAGATGTATTGTTCATTTGAAAGGGTTTGTCATCATTTATTTGGATTTAACTCCCGTTGGATGCTGTTATTGTCCTTGTATGTCTGTAGGGCTACAAATTGATGGCCCACCATAGCTTTTATATGGAATGTGGAAATGTCTTGGTGGAAATCATTCACATGTTCTGAAGTTGTTCAGATTTACAGGTGGAAGTAATTGCAAAAGGCTACGATGTTACAGTTCATCGCTAGACCATTAATAGATCCCTGTAGACATGGGCCGGGAAGTTTAATGTCCCGTAGTAGCGATGAAAGGGCTCTGAAATGCATTGGTCAATCACATTGATTTTTAACAAGTATGTTCACTGCTGCACTCCATACAGATGAAATCAAAAGTATATCAAAATCCCTGCACTTACATGCCGATAAATGTTCTGAAGCAACACTTTGAAATTCTTGTAATATAATTGTGTCTATTTGCAGATTGGCAGAGACTTATCATGTCATCATACACAAAATGATGTGTATGCAGGCTTGGGGAGTAACAGTATACATGGAACTGTATTATGTAATTAGGAAACAAAAAAGGTAACTGTATTCTGTTATAATTACATAAAAAAAGCTGTAATCATATTACCAACATGTTTATTAAAAACATTGATTATTTACAGGATTACAATTTTATCAGATGCATAAGGGCTGCAACAACTAAGCAACAAAATCTATAAAAATTGATAATAAAAATAATTGCTGTTTATTATGCTAATTATTGGTTGAACTGAATTATGAAACACACTCTGCACATGCTACGTCATGTAATAAAAACACATTTGAGTGAACTGGAGGAGCAGAAACATCAGTAGAACGTTCTCAATGGTATGAGACTCTTTACAGTACACTACCCTGCTGGCCTCATAACTGCTGACATAACATGTGTTTTAATGTGAGTAGTATTATCATTTGTTTGTGGAAATTTGAGGAGATGCGTGATGTTCTGCTTGAACTGTCCAGAACAGCGGTATGTTTTGTTAGACAGCAAGTAGCGAATCTGTTTTAATCAATTAGCTTAAAAAAGTAAAAAAGTTAAACTAGCCTTTTTTCTGACTCTGCTCTTGGTTCACAAGACGTTCCCAAAAAGAGTCAATTCACTTACTTCCGGCATTGAAAAATAAAAATTTAATGCAAATCTTTGTAATTAATTCCACACATTGAAAATTGATTCACCTCACACACACACACACACAGCAAGCAAAATGAACTTAACATCGGGGAGTTTCAGTGAGTGAAACAGGCAGCTAATATTTATTTTATATTTAGTTTGAATTTGTATGTTCAATATTTAAACAAATCCTGGCTTGAAATACAGACACACAGTTGCAAAAAGTGTGGTAAATGATTAAAAAAGTAAATAACAGTAAAGAATGTAGGGTACATACCATCACCTTGAGTTAGTCTGAGAGTTTATTCAGTACCATCCATATATAATGCTTATTCTGAATATCACCATTCATTTGCTCGATATGAGCACTTGATAATATTCTCATGCTGTTACAGATTATCTGATGAATGTCAGTAATGTTGTAATTATTGAACTGCTTTTAAATTAAGCCTAATTAAGAAACATTTCTGTAGTAGTGCTGATTAAAATGTTGCAAATAAATATTTTAAATAAATAGCTTTAGTATGTAATATTTTTAAAGATAAAACCAAAAAAGGTAAAAACCAAAAACCAGGAAAGACGATTCAAAAGGAAAACTAATACCCCCCGAATAGTACTGATGTTAAACATCAATAACTAATGACTATCACATTTACTGAGTTTCTTAAACCATCAAGGACAAACATTTTCAATGTTTCCTGTATCTAAGACACACACACACACACACACACTCACGTAGTCACTTAATTCAGATCTCACAGCTGATTAAACTCAATAAGCAGCCTAACTCCATGACTGAGCAGCACTGCCACAGACATAATCGATTATCAGAAACGTTCATTTGCATGTCTATATAAATCAGCGTCTTGGCTACAGTAGCATAAATCAGTAAAACAGTAATGCTTTTCTCATCCCAGTTCTTATTACATATTCCACACTGAAACTGAGAGGAAGGCCATTCTTTTGTTAAAAGTCTAACTAGACAGGAATTGATAGACTTGATTTTTTTTTTCACCTCAAGGCAAAAGCCTTTACAGATCAGTGACTGTCATGGTAGACCAGCTATCGCAGAGGGACTTTCAAAGGAAAAGCCATTTCTTATTTCAGTGGCACTCTCACTCCCTGCAGCGCACGAATGGAAAAGTTATATTTCTGTATTCAGCATTGGTCTTGGAGGAGAGATCAATATTCATGATTCTGAGGGCTGAATCAATGCAATGGTACTTTTTCCATGCATTAGAGTGGTGACTTTGTATTATGAAAAAAAAATTTGAAGACAGTAAGGAGAGAAAGAACTAGAGAGCGAGAGAGAAGATGAGGGAGGTGAGGACTGGGTGTTGTCCTTTAGCAAGAAACAAACACTTTTTTCTTTTTATAACTAAGCCTTAAAAACATGTGTCTTTATTGAATTTATTTGTTTAGGGATTAATGCTTCAATTATGCATAATACTGTAAATAGATGCTCATTGGGCTACAGGACTGCTACATAAGCCCATCATGAATGAACGCGGCAAAACAAAACATCCATCACCCTGTTCCCAAAAAAGTTGGGACGCTGTGTAAAATGTAAATAAAAACAGGTTGATGTGCAAATTATGTAAACCCAGATTTAATTGAAAATAGAACAAAGACAACATATCAAATGTAAAAAGATAAAAATGAGAAATATATACTCATTTTGAATTTGATGCCAGCAACATGTTTCAAAATTGGGGCAGGGCAAGTAACATGACAGGATTGGGACAGTAACAAGATTGGGTATAAAAAGTATTTCCCAGAAAGGCAGTCTCTCAGCAGTAAAGATGGGGAGGAGTTCACCACTCTGAGAAAGACTGCCTGGGCAAATAGTGCCCAGAAGAATAATAATGTTCCTCAATGTAAAAAAAAAAAAAGAAAAGAAAAAGGAATTTGGGGATCATCTATATCATCATCTTTGGTACATAATATTCTTAAAAGATTCTGAGACTCTGGAGAAATCTCTGTACTCAAGGGACAAGACCGAAAACTAATATTGGATGGCTGTGATCTTCAGGCCTTCAGGTAGCACTGCATTAAAAACAGATATGATTCGGTAGTCACTGCATGGGCTCAGGAACCCTTCCTGAAACCACTGTCTGTGAACACAGTTCATCATGGCATCAACAAATGCAAAGAAGAAACCATATATAAACATTTTCCGGAAACAATGAAGCCTCCTCTGGGCCTGAGCTCATTGAAGATGGACTGAAGCGAAGTGGAAAACTGTCCTGTGGTCTGACTACAAAAATATCAAAATTTAAATTTCATTTTGGGAATCATGGACACCACAAACTCCGGGCTAAAGATCAGGGGAACCATCCGGCTTGTTATCAGAACACAGTTCAAAAGCCAGCATATGTGATTGTATGGGGGCATTAGTGCACATGGCATGGGGAGCTTGCACATGTATGAAGGCACCGTTAATTTGGGTATATAACGATATATACAAGTTTTGGAGCAACATAAGCTTCCAAACAACTTCTTTTACAGGGAAGGCCTTGCTTATTTCAGTAAAACAATGCCAAATCGAAATTTACACGTAAAACAGTAGTATGGCTCCATAGTAGAAGAATCTGGGTGCTAATCTGGTCTGCCTGTAGTCCAGACCTGTCACACACTGAAAACATTTGATGCATTATGAAAGGAAAAATACGACCTCTTTGTCGTTGTAGGGTTGTAGGTTTGTTCAATATTTTATCCATTGTTTGTGCTTAATACAGATGTTGTTCATTGCACTACATAAAACCTTTATTATGTCCCTGTGAATGAGCTGTTACCATACAAATTATAACATTTTTATGCACTCTCAGACCTGCTAGAAAACTATTCAACACCTTCTGACCAATCAGAATTGAGGTACATACTTAGCCTCTGGATTAATGATGTTGAGAAATGAACTCTTCCATGACTTAACAGTTCCAGTGCAGTCATAAAACTGACGAGATTCGATATTGGCACACACAAAAAAATTGTACATTGAACTTCTGAATATATTCAAGGCTCCCATGAAACAGAAGCAGCAGAGTTTGCGATGTTTTATTCATTTCCTGATGTACAGTAGGAGTTTGTCAGGATGACAGTAAACCAGTGGTGAATTGAGATCAAATGAAAAAAGTATTCACCAGCAATAGATTTCACCACTAGTCAACTCTCTCCTTGTCAGCCATTTGTTGACCGAGTCGACTTCTAAAAGCTTTCCTGTCAGCGATTGGTGTGAAATGTGCACTGTGTACTGTGGGAAAGGGAGAAAAAAAAGTCTCAGAAAACAACTAACGTCACAGAGCAGGTGGTGTTTGGGTGAGATATCTTAGCAGTAAAAATGACTTCTTTTAAAGGTGCAAATTGTTTTGTGAATCATCTACAAGATATACAGATTTCTGCAAAAAGGAGTCAGTGTACCTAGTGGGGCTCTGTTTATCTGATTATTAATGTATTTTACTGATAAAATTTTTCATGTGCATCAGAACTGCAGTGCACTGGGTCTTGAAGAGGAAAGAAAGGAGAAAAAAATCAAACGAAAGTTGCACCTTAAAAAAAGGATGATTTGCTCTGTCAAACAAGTAAGAAGAACACGAACAACAACAACAACAACAACAGAAGCAACAACAAAAACTGTTAATTTGTTTCTATAGAGAATACAATAGAGTAGAAAAATGTTTTGTAGTAGATACAATTTTAAAATAGTCTATATTTCATTAAAAAATAAAAATAAATCAATAAATTAATAAATAAATGAATGGACATAGACCTACCCATTGTGACTAGTTTTTAGTTAAGAAGAAGAAGAAGAAGAAGAAGAATAAGAAGAAGAAGAAGAATAAGAAGAAGAAGAAGAAGAAGAAGAAGAAATACACCATAGTGTAGTTTTTTTCTTTTCATTTTTGATTTTGAATTAATAAAACTAATACTAAATACAAATACTAAAAACAATAATAATAAAAAAAACTGCATTACAAATAAAAATGAAAATTATTGCAGATGAAAACTAGGGTGCACAATGACATTTTACTCATAACAAACATGTTTGCTTGCTTGCCTGTTTGTTTGTTTGTTTGTTTCTTTCTTTCTTTCTTTTGATTCATAAATGTTATTTTTTGCGATGATGATCCATGAGCAAATAATTTTGTACAGTATTTCAAATTCAAGTGAAAAGTAGTTCTTGTATTCATGGGTAAATGCTCATCCACTGGATTCTTATGCATCAGATTTGTCTCTATTGAACAGCCAGTCCACTGTAGCGTCCTTTATCTCATCAAATTAACCATCTAAGAATAACGATAAAATAAAGTGGTTATTGAGCTGGAAGGAAAAAAAAGTTGTCACTTGTGTTTGGCTGTAAAATCAGATAAGGCATGGTTTGATATAGCTAGAAGATCTAATACTATTAGTTTAATGGTCTATGGCAGCTATAAAGACATGGCAGCACATTTAGGCATCCTGGGACTTGGGTAGATAAAGGATGTGTGTGTGTGTGTGTGTGTGTGTGTGTGTGTGTGTGTGTGTGTGTGTGTGTGTGTATGTCTGTGAGAGAGAGAGATGAGTAGAGCAGATTTCATCCTATATCCTGCATGCTCTGAGTTAATGTAGAAGAAAATCCTCTGACCTGGCCACAGTTTTAACACTACAACATCTCATAAAGCCAACAATACAGACATAAAGCTACCACCACTAACCAAGTGCCAAGTCACTGGTGAACTATGGCAGGGGTAAGGGGTGGCAATTGGATGTGTGGGGCATATTGGGGTGATTAACTACATCAAACTTGTCTTACAGACATAAACATTGATAAATGCTTATTCCAGCATATGGAAGCTGTCATAAAAACTGGTTTTGTCTATTTTGATGGCAAGTATATATAACAGCTTAACTGTGGAACACAGTTTTTACTGACATTATGTTGTGTTAAGACACTTAATTACACATGATGAGATAAACTGTACATTAATCCATTCTTAGAGTGTCATAACATTTTGGAAACACTACTTAAGAGCCGGATTTTGACATGGATATATGAAGTTGAAAAATAATGTTTTAACAAGACACTGAATAGGATTTTCTTTTTGGAAATTTCACCCGTGACCTTAATTTATACCACTTTATTACTAACTGAAAAACGAAAACGTTGAGAAAACTCAGATTATCAAGGCAACATGATGCAAGAGATTTTGGAGTTTTTGACTACTGATGACTTTACTAAGGTTTACAAGTTTAGACAAACCTGTAGACATGCAGTCATCTACAGAGTTTGCATCAAGGAAAAATGATGCAATTCCAACTCAGAAATCCTTATTATACTCTTTTAAAAGTACTTGTAAAGGTAACAAGAGAGAGACAAAGTTTTGTTAAATTGCAAATGCCAAAGTCAGATTCATTTGAAAAATTGTATAACTTCAAAAATGACTAGCTATAATTTTAACAATATTGTAAAAAGCTATTAATGATTGCTTATTTCGTCTCGCTACAAAATAATAGCTATATTCCTGAAGTATAATGGTATAATGTTTTTTTTTTATGTCAGTCAACCCATGAAGCATCATAAGGTGTTTTTCACAGGTAATGTCTGTTGGAATAAGCTTATATAAATGTTTATATAGGTTTGTCATTAAGATGCTTAATGAACGCTGGCTTTAAAGCTCATGCTGTGTTCATTATTCTGCTATTTTAATAAGTAGTAAAGGTTTTTTTCCCTTACAACTGAAAAAATTATAATAAAAAATAAGATTAGTAAGTATACTTATTTTCAAATAGAGATCAATAACACCAAGCAACAGGTCGCGGGTGCCATCTATACAGTGTTTGGCTGAGGTGTTGGTTTTTTGCCATTAAAAAAAGAACAAGTTTGTTAATATTATGCCCCAGTGTTAGAGCTGGGTTTTTTTTCTCCCCTCACTCGCAGCATGTGTGAAAGTGGTGTAAAGAAGACAGTCCAACCTTTCTGTCCTCAGGCAGGCTGTATGCTCATAACCTCGTCAGTTTTATGGAGCAGTAAATCCCTGTAAGGTCAGCCGAGTGTCAAATATTCAAATAAGGATGAGCCTGAGGTTAATTAATAGACTGCACTTCACATAACCCTCTCTGAGCAGGCATAGGCAGAAAAGAAAGGAAAAAAATATCAAAAAGGCATTTAATGGTGTCCTTATCCCATTTTAACCTTTTTTTTTTTAAATCGGAATAGAGTTGTTATATATGTTAATTTCTTTCTGATACCAAACGGTACAACACCGAATATGAAGTCACAGTTAATATCTGATTAGTAACAGAAAGAATATAACCTTCTGCCTTCAACGTCTTCACAACATGAGTTAACAAGAAGTCATAAAATTTGAAAGTAAAGGTTAAGGTTATAGATGGGGTTAATGTGCTGCACCTTTTCTTACATCTGCATTTAAATAAAATATTGAAAATTTATCCACATCACTTTTACTCATTCAAGAATGAAAATATTCCGTATATGCATATCCTATGTATTAGAATTGTATATTATATGCATTGCAGGGTCACATGACAGCTTAAGCTCATTCCACCTGCTTATTTCTAGAAACAAATATCTCTAGAAATCTCCAGAATCGTTCAATGAAATAATGAAAACAGTGCGAAGGAAAAAAAACCCTCCTCTTTTTGATGCATGTTATTTTTGTAAGGAACAGCTTCCTTGGACTCAGAGTGAGGTAGCGTACCTGTTTAAGACATTTTTTTCTTGGCTCGTCATCCAGATTATTAAAATAACCTGTATGCTCATGAGATTTTTCTTCAATAGAAGTGTTTAAGACAGAGGTTAGAAACAGGGATTGAAAATGCAGACTGAAGAAGCAGGTTGCTTTTATTTTACTTTTTTCTTACTTTCTTTTTTGAATTTTTAAAAAAATTGTGTGCCAATGTAAGAGTCAATATAAAAATAACGACAAATATAATTGTCTGTGTTATTAATGAATTAAGAGTTTTATATTTGTGTGTCTACTACTGCCCTCGATTGGCTTTCCGTAGCTTTTTAATGTATTTACAGTATTGGGTTTATTTCAAACTACCAGACAGTGGCGCCGGACTTACCGCTCGCTGGATCCAATATCACGCAAAAACACACTTAAATTAAAAACACACTTAACTGAAAAACGTCTCTGTTTTAAGCAAACTCGCAGACGTAAATGCCACACAATTGCCTGAGTAGCACTACAGTCAGTAGTTAGCTGCGAGGTTTGAATACTAATGTGTACACATTAAATCCTCACTACACGTGCTTAAGTCAACTCTGAACATGACCCTGAGAAGACAAAATGTAGTAGAGAGTCTGCATCCATTGTTTATCCGTAATACTATCAGGGTCATTTACAGTCAGATCGACCAGCTACTCTGACATTGAATTTACTACCATTAAGCAATTCTGCATCATCAGCAAGCAGGAACAAAAAAGCCAAAGCATGGCGTATAAGTAACAGTATTAATGTGAAATGATACTGAGCACATCTGCCATGTTGAGTAGAGCTTCATATCAGCCTGACGTAAGACTCGACAGTGGCAGTCTGGCTAAAGACAGTGCAGATCTCTGGTTTTTAATATAGTCCTTGTTTAGCGACCCTGCTGCCCTCGCGTCAGTCCCTCTGTCACCCCTAGAGCCGTTAGTCCCAGTGTGCTACGACATGCCACATTTATCATTCACTGTAGATCCGTGGGCTCGGGGCACCTCTGTATTTTCTTGACAATGTCATCCATTCCAAAAGCTTTCCAATCTCGCACGTCCTTCAAAAGGACAGTTATGTGCGCGGTCTGCCGATACCCCTGCCTCTAGAAATCTCCAAAGACTCCCATGAATATGACAGAGCCATAAGTCTGATTCAGGAGGACATTTTCACCCCTCTACAGCCTGAGGTGGACCATCAGCAGGACTCAAATTCATTACAGAAGAAGCCTTGGGAGCCATTTGACTGAGAAAAGGAATGTTGATAATTGCCTTAAATTTGAGTGATGCATTAAGGACTTGTTTTTTTGTTTTTTTTGATAATTATCAATCTCCTCAGACATTAATTATTTCGATGATTTTACATAAATTGCAGTGCAAAAGTAGGAATCCATTAGTAAATTTAATTACCTCATTAATTACAGGCAAAATTGTACCCAGATGATACTTATGACTAAAAATGACATGATTTTAAACTGACATCCATTTATGCTAATTGTTCTAATTTCTTAACAACATTAGGTGCTTTTGGACCGGAGGAACTTTTCATAGTTCTTAGAACTGTTGGAGGAAGTAGCCCCCTTTTTTGTGTTCGCACTGCAGGAACGGAGAATGATTATAGTTGTTAGAATGCTGTTTCTGGGGACTTCAGGGTAGGTACTCTCCCAGCACAATAAGAACCATGAGAGACATGTGTGTATGATAAATGGTCCAGACGTAGATGTAGTGATATTTTTCGAGTTAGTCAGCCTTTTTTTTTTTTGCGCTTGTTAAAAAAACCCCACATGACAGCAAGTGCTGGTTAAAAGATTTGAGAAGCTGAAACCTGAGGTGGCAAACTAAAGTGAAACTAAAAAAGAAAAAAAGCCGATGAGTGATTTAAAAAGAAATGTGTGTGTGTGTGTGTGTGTGTGTGTGTGTGTGTGTGTGTGTGTGTGCTGCCTGTCTCATTACTCCAACAAATCCACATGGTAGAAACGTAAACAAAGAGGAAGCGCACATGACGAGGGGTGAACCATCAACTTGTTCATTATCATAACCATAACATGAAATCATAACTAAAATCGATGACAAAACATCACCAATGGATTTTCTAATTGCCAGACAGTGTATTTGAAAAATCTGCGTATCTTCGTATTGAACAGCTGAACAAATAGAAGAAAGCATAACTTGCAGCGTGTGCACTTCCTTTGAGCAACGCAGCACGAGGGGGGGCTATGTGACATGTTGGTTGATATCACTAAAATCACTTAAAAAAACTTGACTAGTAGATTTGTAGAATTTGGTTCTTCGTATCTTCGTACTGAACAGTCGAATCCAAAGAAATCGGGTACAGCCTTAAATAAATGTAAAACTTTACCCTTGTAAAGAACTTCCCTTAGCATTAGTCTTAAAAATGAAAGGGTAGAACATGGATAAATGCGAGACGGTGAAATCCAGAATTATTTATCATTTTCTACTGAGCCTATATGCGACGGAGCAACTACGATGTGATTTTCATGCTGCTTATGTCAGCGTTCCTATTGGTGCTGCGAATGCAAACAGAAAAAAGGCCCTTGAAAGTGTGTAGTTCTCAGTGGAGCTCCCCAGGGGGTAGTTCCTCTCAAAAGTACCTAGAACTGTTTTGTCCAAAAGTGCCTATTGAGTACTGTTTCTGAATACTCTCATTCCAAAGTAGCTGCATTGTAGTTTTATTCAATATAAAGGGTATTTAGCGGTTAGAGGAATTATTATGCAATTTTCGTTATAAAATGAATTCACTGGTAACCAGCTTGGATTGGTTTTAAGCTCAATGCAATTTTATTAACAACAGGAATGGTTTTGTTGCTCCATGTACAGGGGATAAAAATGTCCATATGGTGAAATTTTCATAAGAAGATGTTTCTGTAACATTTATGGAAGGAGTCTCCTGTGTCAGCGCTTTGTATTCAGCACTTTCTGGACAGGGAACGAGTTCTTTCATTGGCATGAATGTAATTATAAATGGATAAAAAGTATATGTCATTCTTTAATAGTTTGGATGTCATTATTAGCAAATTGCTGGTGTTTAAGAGGGATAAAACACTTAAGGATGTGCTTAGCAGTAACTCCGCTTCATTACACCACTCCATCGGTTTCATTCCTAATGTAACTTGTATGAGTGTACATACTTAACTGATGCTAGCGCTTGATAGTTGCTTTGATTGATAAATTGGGGAAAACTGTGTCTATTTTTCGATCCACAGTGCAGCAGGGAGAGATTTGTGAATGTTTGAATGCTAATTTTGGCTTGGCCCAATGGATGCACTTGGGAGGCAATTTGCTTGGAGTTGATTTGGTTCAATCTCTCTGAGCTCTCCTCGGAACAGATTCTTGGCCGTTAACTCTTAGCTGCTAATATTGATCATCCAGAGGAAAAGAGCCGCTTATGAAATTAAGACTCATCCATAATAGATGATATCTCTAGCAGAAGTTTGGAACGGAGATTGATCGACAGCCGTTAGCATTCACCTCTCACAACCAACCGGATCCACTCAGGCATGATGGATGAACACCTGCCTGGTAGTGAGGAGCTATCTGACCCAACATGATGGATTTAGCCTGTGTCATGTTATAGGTGCATTCACAAGCCAGAAATTGCTGCATTAGTCCTGCCTGGGGGATTTATATGTATATGTGAGAGTGTGCATTTTTATTTATATGTATGTGAATGGAAAAAAAATCAATATTCCATTTATATATATTTAGCCATGCACAACCTGCCAGAGGGGAAAAAACCAGTAACAGTCTTACACTTTTTCGACTTTTCTTCGACGACTTCTGACACGTTCTGAAATGTTAATAGTGGATTTGTTTTGATGCTTCATTAGCCGTCCTCTGCGAACCAGAAAGCACTCGCCTTCAAGGTTCAAACCTTCACATGGCTGGCAGAGTGGCTGATTAAAATAAAAATAACATTTCCTACCTTGCCTTTAGTGAACTCTGAAGTATTGTTTTAGGACCGACAAGAAAAGCTTGAATGCAGTAATGGTTGTGTTCAAACTTTGTCCTGGTTCAAACACAAACACTACTCTCCACTCTAGTATCATGTATAGATGTAGCTTAGCTAGCAAGCATGCCATTCAGTTACATTAGCGAGCTAGTTAGCCAGTGGTTGCTATCGATTGGACTATTCCTTCTAGAAAAAAACACAAGAAACAAACAAAAAAATTTATGAAAATACACCAAAATATGCAACCTATTTAGTATTTATTGAGCTGGAGTCAAAGCCACTTCTGCTGTCTGCCATGTTTTTGGATCCTTTTGGTAAGCTAGAAATGACCGTGCTGCATCATGGGATGCGGTAGCTGACAAAGTGAGCGTGACGAAGTTTTCACCAGAGTAGTGTATCATCCAGGATCCAGGACAGCGTTTCAGACAGCCACAGTTTTGTTTTTCAAAAGAAAAGTGTAAAAACAAATGCATCAGACATTCATTAAAGAAAGTAGAACGGCATGTTATCATTCAGTGTGACTTTTCTTAATGTCTATAAAGCTACATAAAAGCTACACAAGCCTGCATTCATGACAACTTTAAACATAAACAGCATGATATGTAAAGGTTTATTAATGCATGTAGGTTATGTAGCTCTATGAATACCACCCTAATGCCAAATCATTGAACCCTAAAGTAGTTCATTATTCAAAATTCCATATAAAAAACACCCTCCAGTGGGTATCTCAAGATAATTTATTATGTTACAGTCGTGCTGCACTCTACTTTTTCCTTCCAAAGTCAGAAACCTGAGGCGATTAGCAAAACAGGCTAGCAAGTTGAAATGATCTAGCACCTCAATCTGTGTTTGCCTTTGAGGTATCACCTCTGCCCCGGTGATAGAGAGCAGAAGAGCAGGACTTCATTTAAAATAAAGTGTCTGGTGTGCAGCTTGAAAGAATTTCTGCTGGGTTCTTTCGGAAAGTTTGGATTAAAGGTTGGTTGGTAAGCCTCTAGGCAGCGTTAATGGCCCATGCGCTCGGGTGAAAGAAAAATAATGGTGCATCATAAGAGCCGAGACGTCCGAGATTCCTTGAAATCGTCCATTCTGCAGAATTTAGGACATGATTAAATGGATCAAGCTTGTTAGCCATACTTCACATATGAAAATCAATAAGTTACATGTTCTGGAAAATGAAATGCAAAAATAAATGATTCACATGTGGGAAAAAAAAAACACATGAAAATAATCGAACTGTTAAAAATGACATGAAAATAAACCAAACGTGAAAAAGAATCACTCCCGAAAACCAATGAACTGTGAAAAAAATGACATATTTCGCAACAAATTGTGAAAATAAATAAATGACGAAAAAAAAATATTAAAAAAAAAAATGAATCAGAATCAAATCAAATCAAATAAGCACATGCAATGTATGTGTAAGACATAATGTGTGACGTGTCTGAAAATAAATGATCCATATGTGTCACGTCAGCACCGATCCATTCCAGACTTCCCAGAACACACTGCAGCCTACAAACATGGCCTACATTTCCCAACATCCATCACGAACTCTATCCCGTTCACTCTCACCATCATACTGATCACACAAACCTGAACTCAGTTCATTCTTTAAACACTCACAGCATATAAGGACTCAAGTTTCCACAAGTGTACATTGTATTGTAATAGCTCCAGGTTGTTACTAAGACTGCTCTTGGTTAGGTTTGCTATTCTGGTTTTGACTTTAGTTCTGGTTTCCTGTTCTCTGATAACTGCTCTGCCTAGTTTATACTATTTGACCCTTGCTTGTATTCTGACCATGACTTTGATTACAATTTGGACCTGCTAAACCACAGCTGCATCTACCTCAGTGTCTGAGGGACTCCATGAAGCAGTAGAACTTCAGGAGAAACCTTTGGACACCATGATGCAGAACGCTTAGAAATTTATAACCGAAAAAAAAACCCCATTTCCATTACCCAATTGGAAAAAAGAGCATGTTTTCTTCACAGATCCTCTTGAAAGAAGGTTGGCACATTTATTTAGACATTCTTGCTCAGATGAAAAGGAAAAACAAACTCCACCAGCGTTGCTTCATTCGCGTGAAATTTCCCAAGGCTGTTCGGAAAACCGTAACGAAGACCTCCTAGCTCGGTAGGAGTGAGCCGCCAGGACGAGCTGTCTGCTCCGCGCTCAGTGTCATCTTTAAACAGAGGAGAGCAGCGCTGTGTTACGTTAATGAAAGCCCTCCACCACGCCACAAATTCATCTTCCTGACAGCTCCGTCCCAGTTGAGCACTTACACATCACGGGGTCCGTGTCATTTTTAGAAGTTTATTCAGGCTACATAAAGCCCCACGGCTCAGCTTGGCTCGGCTCGGCTCGGCTGTTCTCGCTCGCTGTGCTCGTACGAGACTGCATTCGTCCATTTCTGCGAGAAGACGACCCAGGCGAGGATTTGATAGACATACAGTTCAGTTTTTAATTCAAGGCCATTGATGATGCTCATGTATATTGAAAATACCAGCATTGGCTCATGCCTACAGACTTTCTTTGATACAGGATGACATTAATAACGAAGTAGCCTCAAACAAAATGATGTTTTTGTATGTTGTAGCATTACACTTACCCAAACCTGTTCCAGCATGACAATGCCCCTGTGCACAAAGCTAGAAGGGTGGAGGAACAGCAAAGGGGAAACAACTCCATATTAAAGCCTCTGGTTTTAGACTATATGAACGTGAGGACGTACTTTCAGGCATTTAGCGTACGTACAACCAACATACGACATAGCAGTGATGTTACGGTGTCGGAAAATGGGTTATGTTTATGTTTATGTAACACTGCTTTCGGTTTCAAAATGTTGAAGATAAAAATCACAACCAGAAATATCTTCAGCTGTCCAGTTTCTCAAATTAGCATGATCTCTGATTCAGAGTTCAGTTTAACCATCTGCATTTCCCTGAGACCAGACTTGGCTTATGGCTGCAGCTCGTCTGAGTCACGGTGAAGCCCAGCAGCATATCCTCCTCATCAGGAGACGTCGCGTATTCACTGGTGGCTAAATGAAAGATCAGCAAGTCCAAACACTTGCATGAAGTATCTACAGAAATCAATAAGGCGACACCAGTGCACTTTCCCAAATCTCCAAGTCTCACAGTCAATCTGCTCTCGTACTGACATAATGAATCAACATGTCACATATGTTTTCTCCTCCTCAGCGCTCGGGAATTGGAATTCTGATGGCGTGTGGTAATTCGTCAGGTTTATTGAAGGGCTCGGAGATTTCTTGGTGGAGATTTCAAACGAAGCAGATGCCTCCATTCATTTCTGTCAAAGGCTGTCTGTCTGAAGGGAATGAAGGGGCATCGCCGAGGAGCCAAATCCAAAATGACAACCTAATGGAAACTTTTCTCTTTCTCTGACTTTTTACCTGAAACGCTCAATTTAATATTTCAAAAACATTTCTGCGCTTACGTGTGCCGAAGTTCAGAAGCCTTTTATTTTTGCATGATTATAACTAGGCATAGGAAAATACAGAATCTCTCTCTCTCTCTCTCTCTCTCTCTCTCTCTCTATCTATCTATCTATCATGTATGTATACATGCACTATATTTCTTGTTGTTCTTGAGGAATAAAACACTCCATGTGTTTGCTGTTATAGTGTAATAATCATCCCTGGAGTGGTGTGATGAAGCTGGGTTAAGCGGCATGTCCCAGAGTGTTTCATGTATTTCACTTCTACGATTTGCACAACGATTCGCTTTGAAAGCAATTAAAGTAAACAAAATAGAAATGAATTATTTCATTATTTTACACCACAGCACTGTTGAATTCTGTATCCTAATTGGTCAGGTGTTGATTATTTTTCTATAACAGCAGCTCAACAGTAGTGCAGCTGCAAATCACAGGTTTATATATAATTAGAAGAGTTTACACTCCTTTGCAGTTTCTCAGTAACATGACAAGCTGTGATTTTTATCAAGAGATAGAATAAAAGGAAACTGGTGAGAGAACGACTGTTTATAGCTGCTATAAAGTAAGTGAGAACAGGAACTAAGTAGACGATATTATTATTATTATTATCCCTCCATCCATTATCTATACCGCTTTATCCATCTGGGTCGCGGGGAAGCTGGAGCCATTCCCAGCATCTTGGGGTGAGAGGCGGGGTACACCCTGGGCAGGTCGCCAGTCCACCACAGGGCCAACACAGACAAAC
>JAQQZR010000013.1:11384064-11394928 GCA_030068235.1 Notoglanidium macrostoma | reverse complement strand
TATATATACAGTATATATATGATGTGGTATCTGATCTAGAGGTTACACTAATTAGTGGACTTTAAAACAAAGGTCTAGCAAAATATCAATTAGGGTTTGGTTATTTAAAAAAATAGAAATTCCTGTGGAGTGGCATTAAAATCATTGAAAAAAATGTGTCACCAATTTGACCGAAACACCAAATGCCAGTGGGCAGATAAAAAGGAGATGAATCAGAGAAGGATAGCTTTAACCGTGATGCTTTCACCACCATGCTTTACGGTGAGAATGGCGTTCCCATGGTGTTTAGTTTCTGCTCAATGCAGCACTTTATGCGAAGGCCAAAAAAAATCAGTGTTGCTCTCATTAAAATTGGAGTCTCTTTCCATTATTTATGACATAAAGTCCCAGTTAAGTGCATTTCAGGTCCAGGCTGTAACATAAAAAAGTGTGGAAAAATTCAAGGGGGATGAATACTTATGCATGACCCTGTATGTTCTTCACTGTAATGAGGTTACGGTTGCTTTTTACCATAATCACTGCAGTGCTTTTGGTGTAAACAGAATAAAAATGGTGGAAAAAACATCACTGTGCCCTGAAGGTTAGTTATTCTCTCCAAGCTGTAGTGGAGTAAACGTGTGTGGTGTATAAAAGGTGAGTGTGTGTGAGAGAGAGATAGAAAGAGAAAAGGAATGGAAAAGGTCGGGCAGTAGGTAAAGAAATCTCATGTGTGTGTGTGTTACTGCCTCAGTGACTCTCTAATGGTTATGTCTGCAAACTGGACTGAATCGGCTGCTCCTGGGGAAATAAATGAAGTGGTTCTGAAGCTGCTGAAGTCTCCGGCGCTCTGCTCTGAGTCCTCTCAGCAATCAGCACAGCACCGTCACTAACACTTCAAACTAATTAATCAGCACAGAAAACACACAAAAATGTCGGGACAGAATGATCTCTAGCTTCGTATTTGCATGCTGTGTTCACTGTGTCTTTATCTGACGGATCCATATAACATACCATACCATTACACTAAATTCTGGATTCTGATTGGTCAGAAGGTGTTGAATAATTTTCAGCTGACAGTAGCGCAGCTGCAAATCACAGGTTTATATATGAAGTAAGGAATAAAGCACTCTGTCGTGCTGATGTGTACAATAGCAAGGTAAAGCAACTCGCTTTCCATGTACGTTTATATGACATCAATACCAGGAAAAATAGCTTTAATATCTACATTCACAAAATCAAATCTCTCGCTGTAGCACTGTAGATTGAACATGACAAAAAAGTGCTTCAGGCAAAGTCTGATCAAATTCTTTGGAGTTGTATAATCTCTCTCTCTCTCTCTCTCTCTCTCGCTCTCTCTCTCTCATATCAGCCATAACATTAAAACCACTGACAGGTGACGTGAATGACATTGATTATCTCGTTACAATGGCACCTGTCAAAGGGTGGAAGATATTAGGCAGCAAGTGAACAACCAGATCTTGAAGTTGATGTGTTGGAAGCAGGAAGAATGAGCATGCGTGAGGATCTGAGTGACTTTGAAAAAGGGCCACATTGTGATGGCTAGACCACTGGGTCATAGCATCTCCAAAACAGCAGGTCTTGTGGGGTGTTTCCAGTATGCAGTGGTTAGTAGCTACCAAAAGTGGTCCAAGGAAGCACACCCGGTGAACTGGTGACAGGGTCATGGACACCCAAAAAGAGATGGCATCAGGACGGACTATGGGAAGAGGGCAAGCTGGCGGAGGCAGTTAGATGCTCTGGGAAATGTTCTGCTGGGAATCCTTGAGTCATGGCATTCATGTGGATGTTACTTTGACACGTACGACCTACTTAAACATTGTTTCAGACCATGTACAGCCCATCATGGCAAATGTATTCCGTAAAGGCAGTGATCTTTTTCAGCAGAATAATGCGCCCTGCAACACTACAAATATTGTTCAGGAATGGTTTGAGGAACATGGCAAAGGGTTCAAGGTGTTGACTTGGCCTCCAAATTCCCCAGACCTCAACATGATCGAGCATCTGTTGGATGTGCTGGACAAACAAGTCTGATCCATGGAGGGCCCACCTTGTAATTTACGAGAATTTTGCTGGTGTCAAATACCACAGCACACCTTCAGAGATTAAAGAAACATCTCCTTATTTAAAGAAGAACTTCACCATATCAATGATTAACCATACTTTTATAATAAGTCCCTGTGAATGAGCTATTACTATGGAAACAATAAAATATTAGAACGAGCAGATTAATATAAAGCTGTTGCACTACTGTCAGAGCTGCTGTTATAGAAAATGAATCAACACATTCTGAGCATCGGAATCAAGAATTCAGCAGAGGCGGACTTTAATGTAAGTTATATGATGTGCAGAAGCGATTTGAAGATGCAGAATAGAAACGTTTTGCAAACGTATTGATAAGCACAATCGCTGAATCTGGATGTCGTTTCATTTCAGTCCTGCTTTTCATTCCTTCTTTCAGGTGATGTACTCCCTGAGCTGCTTCATAGATTAGGTGTTGATTAACACTGACAGAAAGCAGAGATTCAGCTCGAGTGTGTGTCTGAGACGAGGGAAATGCATGTGCGGCAGAGCATATGCACGTAGCTGATTTTCCTGAGGTCAGGCTTTTAATCAGGCTTTTAATCTCCTTCAACATGAAACTGAGAATTTCCCCAACTCAGACCTCCATTTCAGTTCCAGAGATGATCAGGATCTCATGCTTCAGCCTGTGGTGTTAATAAATGCTGCTTAATATTACGTAATATCTCATTGAGAAAAATACCGAATTCATGTTTTTTGATGTCTTGATTGTTTTAAGAAATCTCCATCAAATTCCATGCAATCCTTGTGTTTCAAATTGACTGGGTTATGACATCACAATGAGAAGCCAATTTGCATATGCTAATTTGCAATAGAGTTGGCTCCACCCGGTTTACACTGTACGATACAAAACTAAATAAACGCTGTATCACTAATTGTTTGAAATTTCTGCTAATTTATGGTTACATTCGCTGATATGCTTTACACATTTAATACAGAAGGTCCTCAGGTTACATACATCTCGACGTACGACGTTTCGAGTTTACGATGCTCACTCCCATAAAAACTTTTAAAAATTGATACGTGAGTGTATCGGTTTATGCCGTTAGTGTCGAACTTGCTGAAGAATACGCAGTAGCGCTGCGTATGAGGGAGGGAGGTCAGCGACGAACATTATATTAAACGTATATTTACGTCTTTTTCCTTTTTCTGTGGCTTAGTTGTGTTTTTATGTTCTTGATTATGATTTTACTAGGGTGTGTCACGACTTACACCAAAAATCGGCTTACATCACTGTCTTAGGAACGGAACTGTGGCGTAAAACGAGGACCCCCTGTATTGCATTACTGAATTAGCATTATACTTTTTAACTCGGTGCAAAACCAAGTAACAGTGCAAGTTTTACATGTAATCCTGTGTAAAGCTTTTAAAAACAGTTTCTATATTTTGGTAATTAATATTTCAATTGGTGCAAAAATCTCTCTGGCCTGTGATTTTTGTCTGTAAATGTCATACAGTAAGATATGTTCGATACAACATGATACGATATAATACGATATCTTCAATAAAATATGATACACTAAAATAAAATATAATTCAAGTTTTCTGGTAGAGACTTCTCCAGAGGGACTTTAGACAAGCATGAGTGGAAAAATTTGTGGAATTTATTCTGTAATACATATGCTTCTGGGTATTTATGTAAATATAACTAGTGATTTGTTGTTATTAAGAGGATAAACGTGTTCCAGGAGTCATTTCAGCATCAAATTACTACATTGTGGTAGCATTATTATGCTATCCATATTATATAGCATTGACTGTGACACAAGTGTGCTCAAAAATACAAAGGAATTGTTGATTAAGAGAAAGTGTTTAAAAAAAAACATAAAACAATCATTGAAAATAAAATCCAGCCTCAGTGAACTGAATGAAGAATCCAGCAAGAACACGTGAGTGGTGTTTAAGTAGACCGTACTAAACGAGGTGCATGTGGGACTCATTAGTTACCATGGCAACTGCTAGAACTCAGGCACTGGGATGTGAGATGGACGGTACATAGAGAAGTCAGAATAATCAGTTTTCAGAGACAGGTGCTTCCGTACGGAGGATGAATGAAAAAAAAAGAGAGAGATTTTAAAGGAAGCTCAGAGTCTGTGCCTCACAAAGCTTCTGTTTTTGCTTAAACGTGACGGCTAGGTGACGTGTCCTTTTCAAGCGAGGAATATTTTTATTCCACTTCTGTACACCAGGGACGAGAGTCAGTGGAAAGTTTGAAAAATGAGGCTAACATGCTGCTCCGACTCAGGAATACTTTACTAACAATCTAGTTTGTTTACCGACCTGATAACGTCAGAGAACTCAGTACATTTTAGTAAACAAAAGCGATCTGTTCCGAAATTGTTAAGTGTCATAAAACTATTAAAAAATTAAAAAGTGCCTTAATTTTTTTTCTCTTCAAAAATAAACACCCCCCCCCAAAAAACAAACAAACAAACAAAAAATAGCAATAACTTTATATATAATTTTAAATGAGGTGTTTTTTTAATGATCCAAATGATGGCATGAACTTAAATCATATCAGAAGCAAATTTTTTGTTTATGAAATTACATGTTTACTTATTTGGGACTGTAAGCTGTTTTTTATTAAACCTTTTTTAAAATTCAATACAAATTATTTAAAAATGTTTATATATATTTTAACATTTGTAATTCAAATTTGCCTTGTGATTTATAGCATTTTGTAACATTTATTTAATTTTGTAGTATTATTTTTCTCAGAACAAACAAGTTCATCTTAAACCTAGAAACTTTTTAAGCATTTTTTAATACAGTACGGAGAGCTTGTAAATTGCAATAAAAGTCATGATGATAATATTATGATATCAAAAATAAATATTGGCACCCATCTTTTTGCTAGCTCATCCATTCAGTCTGTTATATGACACAAAACTCTCACGAACCTCATGCTTAGATGATTATCACATGTCACGTATGTAGGGTTTTTTCATTTATGTTATTTATTTTATTTACTTTCTTTTAACTATGATCATATATTATACACATGTGAACTGTATGTGCTGTATGAAGTTTAAGGATTCAATGATATTCATATTTAAGTGCGAAGTGAGGGGGGGGTTGTGAGAAACGCAAAAATTGTCGCGAATCACAGTTTTATCTTTTTGTACAAATGATTCTTTTTTTAACCATATATAATTATTCCTGGTCATGTAACATCACATGTTCATTGCGCACTGACGTCACACCGCTTCACTTTTTTATTTACTCTGTGCAGCTGTGTTTTATTTTCAACAAATTTATCTCAGAGAGTGTTTCAGTGAGTTGAGCGAGAGTCTTAGAGCTGGCTAAGTGCACTTTCATCCATCTGTGTGAGTGCTAGTGCGCTGATTGACTGTTACTCATCCTACTCCATGTATCGATCGAGTGGATCATCTCCTCTAGCTCTTAACCAGCCTGTGTAGCTCTGAAGGACTGAAGATAAACGAGAAAATGTTCCAAGTTAAAGTGATTCATTTGATAATCGTATGATAGCACTACAATGCACAAAATCGTGCAGACACGGGCCAGCAGGTAAGAACTCTTAATAACGTGTCATAACACCTTCTTGGTCAGAGAGATCAGAGGAGACTAGCCAGATTGGTTTGAGCTGACAGTAACTCAGATAACCACTCTGTACAAATGTGGTGCTGAGAAAAGCATCTCTTTATTCAGAACATGTCAAACATTGAGGTGGATGAGCAACCACATCACAAGACTTACATCAGCTTCCACTTCTGTCGGCTAGGAACAGAAAGCTGAGGCTGCAGTGGGTGCAAGCTCACCAAAGCTGCACAGTTGAAGACTGGAAAAGTGAAGCCTCGTTTGATGAATCTGAGGCACACAGATGGTAAAGTCAGAATTTGGCACCAACAGCATGAATCTATGAACCCATCCTGCACTGTGTCACCTGTCCAGCAATAGAACAACTTTGGGATTTGGTAGAACAGCTGAAAAATCCACAGGAATTGTGTTATGCTGCCATGTGACATGGAGCAGAATCCAAAAGTAATGTTTCCAACATCTTGTGAAGACTTCAGGCTGTTTCGAGAGTATTAGAACATTATTATTATTATACCTTTTTATTGAATTCTGGATTATGGTCGGTCAGATGTTTCTATAGTAACAGCTTTTTCACATGGGCTTGTCTGATGATGCACTATGTAAACTGATTAAAACATTTATGTAGCTTTTAAGGAAGGAGTCTCCAGTGTCAGCACTTTGTAATCTTCAGGACAGAGGAGTCGGGGTTGCTAGGCAACGTCACAAGCTTAACATCGAGACAGAGAACAAAGAGAGACTGGTGAGGGAACAAGTGTTTACAGCTGCTATATCGTTATACAGACATTAAAATGAACTATAAATGGATTAAAATATGAAATGCTGTTCATTCATCAATAACAAATGGAATGGTTGATATGAGAGGAATAAAATGCTTGCAGACATGCTGTTACACAAACTTCAGGGTGCTAATAATGGTTGATTACTTTCCTTACCTGTTATTTTCTGTGTAAATATCCTAATTATATCAAGCAATTGTTTTAATGTTAGTGTGTCTTATACATTGGCAATTAATTTCCACTTTTTTCAAGAACTCTAATATGATTTTCGTGACTTTCCTGACAGGCTGAAAATCAAAAGATAAATTGCTGTCAGTCTGTGCAGTTTTATTTTAAAATATACTTCACATAGTTGTGGAAAAAAAGACCAGTGGAATGTGTATAATTATAATTAACAGATGGTTATCTGAGCATCCTATCATGTGTGTGTATGTGTTATAAAAAAAAAACCTTCTGGATGAAACGATTCCTTTTACTTGTTATAATTTGAACTGATTTTAATTATTTGAGGTCACTCATATGTTTAAAAGCAATAAATATTGGGTTTAAATACTTTTATCCACAGCAACTGACAGGTGATTAGAAGGTTTTACAGATCCTTACTTAACAGTGATATGGTCACGGGTCAATTATCTGCAGAACGGAAACGGAACGTAAGTGAACCGCTGCTGTAAAACGATCCTCACGCTGTAACTCGGGCTTCGCTTTGCTCTTTGCTCTGTGAGAGATGTGAGAAAAGAAAAGCTTTTGTGTGAATCAGGGTTGAAAGAGGAGCTGGGATGGCTGCAGGTCAGTGTCAGAGTGAAATACTCCAGCTTTAAACTTTCCTGAATGCTGAGCTGTTGGTCTTTCACCACTGCTACCCATTAACTCCAGAGAAAGAGTTGCTAAACAGAAGAGAAGAGAAGACAATGGGATCATGTAAAAACTCTGAGCTCTTCATTCAAAAAGTTCACGTATTGTTTTCTGGGAGAAAGGATGCGACTTTCAAACAACGTCTCAGGTCTCGAGTGTGAGCTCGTATAAAAACAGCCGGTTCTACACTTTAGAGTTTGCTGTAAAGGTCATTTCTGAATGTAATGTATTGCATGAGAAAAAAAAAAAGTCTGCTGGAACTGTGTAGATGCCTGAACTCAAAAATCTGATGTTTCAATGGTTAGTGTTTGAATCATTTTTGTCAGTTCTTCCATATTATACTGACCATGTATGCGTTTGTGATCTCTACAAATTTAAATTAATGTGTAAATAATTAAAGAACAACCAACTGGAACATTTAATCTCCTTTTGTGTGTGTGCAAAATTAGAAGGTATAAATCATGACAGAGTGGTGTGATGAAGCAGAGTTACTGTTAGTACCGCAAAGCTGATCATTTTTCTACAATGGTACATCTTGAAGTGCTTTATTCTGCTTATAATGTTGTATTCTAAGTATTCTAAGTATTGTATCCATTTATTCATTTATGGGTCCATTTATAATTACATCTAATTGTGCAAAACATCTTAGTTTAAAACAAGTTAGTTCCTGTTTCTCATTTAAGTTATAGCAGCTATAAACAGTCCTTCCCTCACCAGCCTCTCTTTTCTCTCTAAAAAAAATGTATGCTTTCGGTCTGACTGCTACAAAGACAAAGCCCTGACACTGGAGACTCCTTCCATAAGTGTTACATACTTCAAGAAAACTCCACCATATCAACGAATTGCATTAATCCCTTTATGTAGAGTTTCTGCTGTGTAAGCCCCTGCAAAGGATTGGTTACTATAGAAACCACAATTATTTATTATATTGCAGTGATCTGCAGCTGTACAACTGCTAGAGCTGCTGTTATCAAGAATTAATCAACACTTTCAACACATACAGAATTCAACATCGTTGAATCTTACCATGTATATATTTGTAATGTTTATTGATTAACCAGAATACTGAGGGATGGGATTAGGTTGAGCAACACATGATGGTGTTTCCTGGATGCATCATCATGAGAATTCTCTCAGTAATTTTTTTAATGTATAAATTGTTCATAGATTTTTTTTAGTGGTATTAAATTTCATTACAATGATTACTGGATGCTGTTCATGCTAAGGCACTGATGAAAAGCAAGGGGATCTTGTCAAAGCAACGCGACTGTAATCACATTCTCAGCAACTTCCCTTTAAAGTGAAAAGGAATCAATTCCGCTCCAAAATAAAATAAAATACGACACTGCTCATTTGCATTCCTTCCTTTAGGTTAGAGCAAACACAGTAAAAAGAGAAATTCTCCCCATCTTTTAAAGTTAATGATGCTTAACTCGTCTTATCAAATTGTGAATAAACAACCGTTAAAATTCAAACGCTTTTTACGGAATAAAGAACATTTACTTGGAAACTTTGAAAACTTCCCCTTAAAAAAAGGGTGTATTTATTGTGCTAAGTGCAAATGCCTAGAGGAAGTCTTTAATTCTTCTGAGTTGGAATCAGGCCAGGTTTGCATGCTTACCATTATGGAAAATTGCGTTGTGTATTTACGCTCCTCGGGGAACTGTGAGGTCTTGTCTGTAGGTCCAAACTTTGTGAAAGTGCTGAGTATTAAAAAGGAACACTTTAAAGAAATTAGAAAAGCTTAATAAAAGTGAATGATGAAAGTAGAAAATCAATAAAAGTCCGTGATTAGAACAGGATTAAGAAGAGTGCAAGCTTCTCTATGATGTGACATCAAACATGTTTCACTCTGTTCATAACATGATTCACACGGGTTCTTCATCAGCCATGTGACTTGAAATGCTGCCATGCACGAGCCATAAATAATTGAAAGGTAACTCTGCTTTGTTAATTTTGCTTTTTACTTTATGACACTGAAAGAAAAAGAAGAGTTCCTCAAGGGCACTCTGGATGGCAGACAGTTCTAGTATTTTAAAGGAACTTTTGTACGAATGTAAAATCTTCTGTTTGATTTATACAAACTTATAACTTTATAACTTATAACCGGGAACTAGCTGAAAACTTTTTTTCATACAGCATGCACAAAACACCCAAAATACTACCAACCAGTTCTTTTTCTTATAACTTACATTTTCAGTAAAGATTGTTCACCATCAAAAATAATTTTTGGTACATACTTTTTTATCTTAATGACCACTGATAAGCTAGAAGCTAAGTAATCTTCCTCAGACCCAAACTCTAATGTTGTGTGCTTTGTAATTTCTCCTCATTGTTTTTCTTTCTTAGCACCTGATAACTTGATGAATACCTTCAAACAGGAAGACGTTTGATTAGAGTAATACCCAGTGGTCCTCATATAAGGATCTTACAAGGATATACACTAAGTGTGGTTGGGAGAAAATGTGATGTCCTCATATGAGGACATTGGGGTCTCATGAGACTAAAGCTATAACACGCGCACATTCCCAGGTATTAGGTACAGAGTAAAGCTACAATAGGTATATACTTGATGGTAGCCCTGCACCGACAAAGAAAGTACACTTAGGTATTAGGTATACCTTTATTTCTGAGAGTGAATGGGCTTTTTCTGAATTAAATTGGGAAAAAAGAAATTTCTGTCACAGGAAACCAGTACTGGTGAAAAGGAGAGCTACCAAATGGGTGAAACTTGGTGAATTCCCATTAAATAACTTTTTGGTCAGTAAAATGGAGGATACTGAGCTGGAAGAAGGACATTCTTGGATTTTTGGCTAATTCTAAGAGTCGGGGAAGGCTCCTAGGTGATGCCTAATCTAAAATGGTGTTAATTTTTTAAGAATAAATTCCTTTTAATTACCATTAAATTGGACGAATTTGACAATAAATGTTATTTATTCACACATCCCCCAATAACATTGGTGATGCTTCTACTATTAATAAATCCATGGTGACTGAAAGTCTGCAGATATTCTCAGCTTGGTACATGCTGCCTGGAGGCCCCATGTGACTTGAAGCCCCAAGCAATTGCTTGTCTTGCCTTCTAGCTTTCCCTCTGATAGTGGATGAACCACATAGAAGTCATAGCCCTCTTCAAGAACAATTCCCAGCTGAAAGCTATATTTGATGCTACAACCTGATTTTTGATTGCACAAAATGCTTTAAAGACCACTTTTTAAAGCGACACCCTTCTGCTTTCACATATAAGGCACCATCCAGTATCGCCCTGATAGATCTGTGTGTTGATCTGGCCTTTGCTTGTTTACGCTGACCTCGGCGCTCTGTTGTGTAGTGCCTCTCTCTGTCCAATTATGCTGTCCTTTGAGAGACTGCCTCAAATCACATCAGAGTCAGGTCAGATCTCTAAACACACCAAAGTATACAGCATTTACAAAAGCTCAACCTTTTTTACATCTACTTTTTTTGCATGCCATTTTATTTAATGTTCTGAACAGAGCAGATTCTATTATAAATAAAGAGACATCCATCCATCCATTATCTATACCGCTTTATCCATCTGGGTCGCGGGGAAGCTGGAGCCAATCCCAGCATCTTCG
>JAQQZR010000013.1:11367917-11383732 GCA_030068235.1 Notoglanidium macrostoma | reverse complement strand
ACCCTGGGTGACCCGGGGATCAAACCCAGGACCTTCTTGCTGTGAGGCGACAGTGCTAACCACCGCACCACCGTGCCTCTATAAAGAGACATTGTTTAACTAAATCAAATGACTTTGTTGCCTGAAGAGGGCTGACAGGGGAATGGTGATCAGGTTAGGTAAGCATAACCAATCCAGGTTCATTTAATAACCAATAACAATTTCCTTCCATTAGGACCTGACAAAGGTGCCAAGTTGAGTGCCCCTCAGGTGTGAAATGATTAATTATCAAAGCAAGTAATGATTTTACCTGAAAGTTTCCAAAGTATACACCAATTCTGGGATAAAACTAGAACTTTTCAGACATGTACAGCTTTATACATGGGCTCCTCAGCGAGTCATTTTAGGGCTCTCAGCTTCAACAACCCTCTGTTGCAGAAAGGTATCAATATTAACAGGATTTTAGAAATCCCAGCTAAGAAAAAAAAAAAAAACAACCGACAAAGCAATTGGCAGTTGGTGGGATTTGGCAGGACCAAATTGGGGAGAAAAAAGAAAATTTGGGGAATCCTATACGACCCTCTCAACCTCAAAAATAAAATGATGCACATAATGTTGTACATAATGTTCTAACAGTCCAACCTTCTTATTTTCTGTTACCTCCCAAGAACTAGCTTTGTGAATTCAGAGGTTAAAGTTCACCTAGATAAAGTTGGTGCAAAGCAAACACAACATCTACCAAAAGCAAATGGACATCTTTCAACTCTAACATGCCTTTACCTTCAGTGAAGGCTTTTCCTGCAGGAGATGAGAAATGCTATGGGGGGAAAATGATGATGCATTTGAAAGTGCCATATAGAACCTTAAAGAGGTTTTGGTTTCTGCAAAAGGTGTAAAGAATCAAGAATTTCTAGGCAGTAATTAGTAATGAAGTATTTAAGTAAGTTAGCTTTATCCTGCTGTTTTTTGATCTGGATGCATTTGTTCTGTTTTTTCAGCTTTAAAGATTCTGTATATGGATGGCATCCAGCATTGCAAAGTGTACAAATTACTGCAAATTCTTAAGATATTCTTAAGTTATCAGGGGTTCGATGGGTTAGAGGCAAGGCTAGCAGCCATAATTTAGATTTGGGACTAGATTAGCAGACATACATTAAATCCAAGGCTAGCTAAGAGCATTACCTTAGATTCAGTGCTAGGCTAGCAGACATACATTAGATTCGGAGGTAGGCTGGCAGCCGTACAATAAATCCGGGGCTAGGCTAGCAGACGTGCAATAGATTCAGGCCAGGCTTGCAGCTGTGCAACAGATTCAGGACTAGGACAGCAGATATACATAATATTAAGGACCAGGCTAACAGTCGTGCATCTTATAGACCCTAGGGTTAACCTAACCCTAGGTCTATTATGAATTGGGGCAAGGCAAGTAAACATCTGTTTTTAAAGGGTCGGCGGATTAAGGGCTTGTGGCTGTCCTAATCTCATAACTTGTATGAAATCCAGCAGAATCATAATGATTAATTATTAATATCATCATTGACATGTTCCTCACCTCTCTGGTGTTCTGTACTTGCTTTTATGACCTGCCCTGAGCCTTGGAGATGTTGATAAAAGGTGAAAGAGGTCAGGAAGTCACTAACACCCTGCCATGACTGACACACTTGAAAAAACCCATCTAATGAAATCTCAAACAATCTTGTAATCTTGATTCAGTGTTTCACTCAGATACTTTATTTCCCTTTACTTCTTCTCTCTGGAGCATGGTGAAGCAAAGTGAACTCGCTGACCCCTGAAATCATTTTAACAGACTGGAATGACCTTGGAGAGCCAACAGGGACTTGAGGCCGTTAGAACTGTGAGTGAGAAAAAGTTCAGGATAGTCTTATTACCTCTCTTTCTGTTTCGTGATATGATTTTTGACAGTTTTAGGGCACTTTTTTTGGTGTAGCTGCCCAGTCCAAAATCGAAGTGGATAATTTTGTGAAAAATATTTTTTTGACATGTCAAGCGATTCTGAGCCAAATATAGGCAAGGGCAGGCCTGAAGATATATTTGCAAATGGGTCAAAAAGGAGGAAAACATAAACTTCCCACACATGTACATGATTATGCGCCTAATGTTGATGTAATGTAAGGCATAAACTATTATGCATCATGCAGTTGTAGGAACATAGTCAGTGCGGGGGCATGATAAACCCACTACCCTGAAACCCCCCCCCTTAAGAACACATCCCAAAGTGTTTTATAACTTTTATATCACAGCAATTTGCAAGATTTGCAACACTTTGCAACATTCAATTACACACATAACTGTTACAAAAAACCCTCATAAAACAGCAATAATAATAATAATAATTATTATTATTATTATTATTATTATTATTAAATCTGCAGCTATGGCGTGTGAATGCGTTATGTGCTCTGATATAGCAAACAATGTCCATACACACACAATAATAGCAGAGAAAGGCTACAAGCACATCACCCACATAGCTTTAACCCTCCTTAACTAAACAATCATTAGGCAAGAACATAGTTATTACACCTGAAATTAAAGATCCCTGCATCCAGTAGCTCTTCAGCACTATACCCACCATAAATTCAGTGCCTCCCTAGTGGCAATCCTGCAATGTCTTGCTAATATGTATATATTAATATATATATTAGCCTTCATTTGCATGCCATCTTGCTACATAAAGAAGATGGTTTGTCAGAGATAGTAACCTCTATCTTGACTGAACACTCCACATGGAATCATTCATTAATTAATGGCTTCATTAGAGCAGTGTAGTAGAGTGAGTGTATTTGCCACTTGTTCAGAACATTACGTAGGCGGAGAAGAAACACTTCATATTATTCTGAGGAGATCTCACATGCCACAAGTGAGTTTGCTCAGGTCAAAGCACAGGTTGTTCGAGATATATCTGCATTGCAATGGACAGCCATGTTGCTGGGGCCGAGTAGTGAAAATGCAAATAAGTATGAACACAATATGTAACTAATAAAACACTCTGCTGCCATGCTGTTGTAGGAAGTTAATCAACCTTGGAGTGGTGTAATGAAACGGAGTTACTGTTACAAATCACCACGAACGGTCATGCTCTCTAAAACTTGACCCTAGTGTGTTAGTTGTAATTGCACTATACAGTGTGACCCAAATGAGGATGGGATCCCTTTTGAGTCTGGTTCCTCTCAATGTTTCTTCCTTTTGCCATCTCAGGGAGTTTTTCCTTGCCGCCGTCGCCACAGGCTTGCTCATTAGGGATATATATATATATATATATATATATAGTTAAATGTATAGATTCATAAGTTTATATTCAGAATTTATATACTTTTGACAATGTCTGTTGTTAAAAGCGCTATACAAATAAAATTGAATTGAACTGATGATTTTCCAATAACAGCACACCCTGAAGCATTTTTTTTTCATCTTAAACCACACCAAGTACAATTTTTCAGTTATTACAAATGAAAAACGTTAATGAAGATTTCTGAAAACTTTACAGCTTTACCTCTGACTGTTTTAAAGCACTGACACTGGAGACTTCCATACATGTTAAATAAACTTCTAACATATAAAGCCTCATATTTTTCTTAGATGAATACCAATACTTTTTACATATCTGTTTTTTTATTAGGTATAAACTGATGTCTGATGTTCTTCTTGGTCTAATGTAGAGAAAATCACCAGTCTGTAAAGGTTCTTCAGTGATTTAATTATGGACCCTTGGGGAGATTGATTGAGGTGTTTTATAGACATCCTGTTCTGAGTTATTCTTCCTCATACTTATTTGTACCATTTGAGCTTGTTTTATTGTCCAGGTCCAGTTTTTAAGCTGCACACAGGGACACTGGGGTGGGTCAGAACATGGTGGAGTTATTTATGGAGGTCATTAAATGTCCGGTGGTGTCCGGCGGTCAGACTTTGTAGTAGTAGGAAGGCTATCTGAAGGCTGCTCTCTCTTTTCAGTTGTATAAAAGCACACATCATTTAATCAGTATATGTCCTCCGAATTTCTCAGTCTCTATCACCCTCTGTTTCTCTTATCTATATTCTGCAAGTCAAGAAGCTACTAATAAAAGAAAAAAAATTGTAGAGCCTTCATTAAAACATTTGGCATTAATTTACAAAACAAAAGTCATTTGTTCATTTACTAATTTTTTATATAATTCTAAAAACAGTTTTCCTGTCCAGTTTATCATGACACTTTAATCAATAGATACGTGGACTAGATTAATTTCAATATTCTAAATTGAGTCCAGCAAGTTTGTAGCAATTTTAATGTACCTTTAAAATTTCAAATGAAATCTCAAACTTGTATTCTTGAAGTAGTGTTAAAATCTTTCCATCTATTCCTCTTCATATCTCTTTTCATTAATTTTAAATTTAACTTATTTATTCTGTGATGATTCATTTCAGTTAAAATCAGATGTTTAACTGCAAAACAGCATTAATCAACATATACGTTCATTCTTTATATTGTATATTTTGTTTCACAGGGAGACATTTTCTTTATTTCATTTATCTTTTATTTACTTTTGAACTCACACAAGAACACAAAATCATAGAAACCAAACCACTTTAAAGAGTGATTTCCTGAGACAATGTTATTATCTTTGAAATTTCTCATTTATGGGCCTGAATGTGTAATAGAGGAAGGAAAACAATTTTTCAAGAGATACAGATAAAAGGAGATGAATTCCTGTGAGAACAGGAACAGATTTGATTTGTGGACAATCCACAACATTAAGTGTAACTTAAAAAAAAAAAAAACATGTACAGCATGTTCTTTAATAAAAAAAAAAAAATGTAATCTTTGGTACATTACTGTGGTACAAGAGGAATAAAACACTATGGGACATGCTGTTATTGGAAAATAATCAGCTCTAGATTGGCAACACAAACTCCACTTTATCATACCACCCTGTCAATGATTCATTTACTCTTTAAGCATGACATGGAGTGTTTTTCTTAGATATTCTGCAAGAGGAGAACTTCACTCAGTGGGGTTGTAAATCTAATTGCTTCTTGGTGGATGTGTTATTATATCCGTGCTTATAGACAGATCGTTCAGTGTCTTTCATATCACACCAATCGGATCCAGCGCAATTGTGGTTCTCCTTATGTTGCTGTTCTGGCTTTTCTCATTTCATTTCACTTCTCTTATCATGCTCTGTCTCACCTCATCTGTCACTGAGGGCTCTCAGACCTGCCTGTGAAACCCCAGCAGTAATACTCCATTTTTGGCCCTTACACAATGAAGCATTATCTCAGAGAAAGAACAGAAAGGGAACTTCGTGTAGAGATGGAGATGGTCAATTCATTATAGCCCACCACTATAGGCTCATTTAGGGCACAGCGAGAGTTCAGAAATTTCTCCCTCTTTCTTTTTCTACTTGATAATTCACTTCTTTCAAAAAAGTAATTGTCAAGGTTTGACATTGTGGCTTCAGCTGGTCAAAATATCCTGTGCACAGAAATCACCTGGATCTCCATTTCTCTTCATCTGCATACTGGAGATCAGCAAGACAGAGCATTAATTTTTGCTTGGATTATCGAAGACAAGACTTAAGCATGAGTTGGCGGACTTTTCTGTCTCATATCTCTCCCTATAACTAATTGGTCCCTTGGAAAGGAAGCCCTCATGCACTCTTGTAGAAATAATCTGAAAGGTAAAGAATGAGCTCCTTGAATATAAATGTGCAAATACAATCTTCTAATTACAGCACTCAAAAATCTGTCTTCCTCTTGGCGCCCAGCACCTGACACCACTGACCTTTACATCTCAAAGTGAATGGCCAATTCTCGGACTAATAAAGGCTCTCTTAACATTTTAGAGTTGTGCCTACAGAACCGGATATGTTTGGCAGGGTTCCTGACTATGTTTAGTGCTGATTAGATGTGGATATAACCCTAGCTTAAAACCTCAGAACCTACAAAATGTTTAGTTAGTGAGCAAGGTCAGTAATAAATATCTGATCTGGAGCCTTTTAGCATCCATAGATATACAAGCGCAGGTCATCAGCATACTGTATTGTGCATTATGGTGAGTGCGCAAGGCCAGGTCATCAGCATATAATTGCCATCATATTCACTACAATGGCAGGAAATCTACACATTCAGCTGACACTTGCTGAGTGTTAGCTGACAAATGTTGAGCATGTCTGTGGACGAACACACTGTGTGGACGTTAATGACATGCCACACTTGGTATTTACTGCAAGTTACAATAAACGCAACAAGATACGAGAAAAAATCTGCAGCCTCAAGGGCAGGCATAAAAATCCTGCCAGAGTTTTATTCTCTACCTTGAGAGCAGGTTTGTTACCTCTGCCAAGGAGATTATTCTTTCGATGAAGTTTTTTTGTTTGTCTGCTTTAAGAAGGATTGCACAAACCTACCAAAACGGATTTACATGAGGCAGGGTGTAGCATGGGCCAAGGAAGGACCCATAAAATTTTTGACTGGGTCCTAGTCACAGGGAAGATCCATGAATTTAGTTTCAATTTTGCCAATGTAAACGAATGATGACTCTATTGGAAATATATCCAGCCATATAAAGTGGCTGAGGTTGCAGATTTCCATATCATAGAAGACTCGATTATTGACCTTGGTGAAGTTAAAGGAAGAAACATGGAAAATTAGACAGAAGGTTATGGAGACGATTCTGTGCCACGTCAAGCAATAACTCCTAGGTCCTGCTGTAATTGGTGAGTATTTTTAGCTATTTTAATACTTTAATTTCTTAAAGAGCAATGCAATGAACGTTTTGTTCTTCAGTTGGGCATGTTGTCCCTATATATTAAAAGCAGGTTTGATTGCTATTGTATCTGCCATAAAATCTTCTCCATAGTCAAAGGACTTCGTGGATGACTATAAATAAGATTATCCTCTGCCATGAAGTGACATTGTATTTTTTTGTACTGGAAAAAAAATTTGAGCAAAAAATCTGACAGTCTTATCTGACCTCTGTGATTGATTCAGAGGGTATTGATTCACCAGCACTTCAAATCTCCACTGAAGGAGGACAATGCTTTTAAGGCTTTACCTCTCAAATTCCCTGAAGTTTAGAGCAGTATATCGAGTATTGATGTCAGATTCAATCATTTTTGGCAGAAATGGACCTAAGCTAGCTTGAGCTCAAATATGAGAAGGAGTCATGTTTTTGGTAAAAGTCATGGCGATATCAGTGCGTTCAGTTTTAAATCCTCTTCCAGATGCATGAAGTTGAGGTTTTCTTTCACAATGTCGACCTGGAAGCTTTCTTTACTTCGTACACTCGAGCGAACTGTCATCTCATCAGCCTGTCAGCCCTGAAGAGTGGCTACAGTTGAGAACCTGCAATGGAATATTCTTCTGCCAGATTTCAAGACTTTCAGCACCAAGTCCAATGTTTTGATTGCCTCAAAAAATAAGAAAAAAAAAATCAGCTTGTTTGAGTGGATGAAGGTGAAGGAGGCTGAAGTGCTGAAGCTCTTCACTGTGATGGCGTAGTGGTTAAAATTCTTGCACCAGTTCAATGATTCATCAATTAGTCCTAAACCATATGTTGATCGGAGGTAGTTTAAAACTAACACAGTGTAGTTAAGATACATTATAACTAGTAATAAATCAAAAACACAATCCAGCTTAAACAGGAAGTCCTGAGTCATAGACAGAGGGAAGCATTTAACACCTGTTTTTATAATTATAATATATTTACAATTTAATTACGTATATGCCAGAATTTTTTTTTTTCAGAAAACAAAAATGTACAACTTTACCTCTGTTACAAAGCACCAACATTACAGACTCCTTGCAATGACCAAGGACTTTGGAACATCCTGTTCTCACTTTCAGTATGTTACAGCATCTATAACTAGTCATTCCATCACCAGCCTCTCTTTATTTATTCTTTCTTGAACGTAATAAGACAAGAAAAATGCCTTGTCATTATTTTTTTATTACTGAAAACCACAATGCATAAACTCCTGTGCTGAAGATGGCATCAAAAATAATTTGAAATGAAATTGCGCTAAATTAAACAAAGTTTAATAAATTATTTATTGCATTTTATGCAATTTTGGTTGAATAAATTTAGCTGTGATACACTGGGATTAATTTAATTATATTTTATCAGTGTTTCATTTATGTCTCTACACACATTCTACCTTAACAATATCTCAATAAAGAGGCAGATGAAGATTATTGTTCCCAACTGGAGCGCTACTCCGACTCTCCTTTTAACTGAACTTGTACGGTCACACTACATCTGATATTCATGCACACGTCTCATTACTACCCATGACAATCAATGTGCAGCCACCATACACTGGGATATGACAAAGACAACAAAAATATAGTGCATGAAATTAAATACATAATTAGTAAAGTCAAAGATTTCTTCTCATTGGGAGGTGAATTTTGTTTCATTTTTGGATGAAATTTAGTCCACTTATGCAATACATTGTAATTAAAGCATAGGTAATTAAAAACATGTTAATTATATTACATGTCACTTTGTTGCCATATTTTTAAAGTAACCATTAGTCACATTTTTACAGTGAGTTACAAAGCTTTGATACTGGATTTTATAATTGTTAAAGATACATCACCATAAAACTTCACCAAAGCAATGTTTACAGACTTTTTTTTTTTTTGTTAAATAACAGCAAATTGCCAACTGTCTTGTTCAGTTTCAGGATAGTAAATTGAAGACCTCTGATGCACAGTGTTTAATTAAAATGAATATTCATCCAATTAAAATAATCTGCTAATTTGTCCATTTTGAATTTTAATTCGAATGTCTCTGGCACTAGATTGACCTGTGAGAGCTACATCATTAAACTGAAATGCTGCTCTGCTGATGCACAGAGTAAGGGCTGATGCTTAATTTTTTATCTTTGTGATGAATAAATTGCGTCAGAGTATAGCCAGTAATTGCCTGGCCAAGAGGTGTGTTTTAGTCCATGTTTGATTTCATCAGGTCACTCTGTGTTAGGGCCAGGAATATTAAACAGAATTACAAGATCCAAGGGCATGTTATTAAAGTCTGAGTTTTTTTTCCAGACGATGTTTGTTTCCATTTCATTTCATTAAGTATAGTTTTGGACTTTTGGAAACAAGGTGTGTGTGTGTGTGTGTGTGTGTGTGTGTGTGTGTAGGTGAGTGTTGGGGAATTTGGTGCTTATGAGGCAGATACCTTAAATATGTATTAAGGCTATGCATATGTAGAATACATACTCAGTGACACATAATGCCTTGTGCATTCCTGATACACATAAATATCTAATAATACGAAACATATAAATATCTAATAATACGAAGTACATGTGTAATTTGTAATCACGCCTACAAAATAGTGCAAGTGTAATTCTTTACACAAAATATGATGGCTGCCTAATGTTCCACAAATGTGCTATACATTCATAATCATTCACATATAATGTATAATTCATGTATTCATGTATTATATCAATGTCTAAGGTGGTATATACATATGGTATAATTCATTATAATGCACTGTGTGATTTATGCATATAAAGTGTAAAGATGTCCAGTGATATACATATACTGGTGAAACTATTTGCATACTAATAAAAAGAGAGTGTTGGTTTTGTATCCTTTGAAACTTCAGCACTTTAACTTTCAGTCCCTAAATTGAAAATATAATTGTATAAAATTTTTTGAATGCCACACCGAAATAAACTTCTCATTTGTTATTTGTTTTTGCTTCTCATTGATGCTTTAATTAAACTTTTAATTACATAATATGCGGTGTTTACTGGAGTGACTGTGTGTTTGTGTGTTTATTTCTATGTATGTGTGCTATCCTGTCTGTCATTTTTAATTAAACAAGGGCAGTAGGAGTAGAGTTCTCATCTCTCTGTTCATCGCTGAGTTTTAGCTTTGTGTTTACCTGTGTTTTTTTAGCTTTCAGATATTTGATGAATGTTTTTGCTCAATCCATGAAAAGCGAGGTTATTGAAAAGACGTGACATTTATGGATCTCACTATACCACAGCAGCTGCATTATATATAACTGCTTTTTTCTCTCCTTTCCCTCTTCTTGTTTCTCGTTTCTAAGGTGCATTTCATTCATAACGCTTTTTTATTGATCCGCACCTTTTGCACTTTCACTAAAGTAAATGTTCAAATGCCAGCAACATTGTTACACTCCTGAGGTAGCATTGGAGTAAAACTCTGAATATACTCAGATAAAGAAGATACTTTAATTAAATAGAGTAACATAATTTACACTTCTAGTAAATTTTGGCTAATAAGATTAGATATCATGGGGTTTAATAAAAGCGGAGAAATTATACTCAAGTGGAAGGATAAATAATGCAACAATTTACACTATTAAAACAAGTCAAAGTCAGAAAGTTGCTGCTTTTAAATGTGCTGAAGGTCTTGTTTTTATGTATAGTGTAAATTTTGTTCATGCTGTTTTTGCATGAAAACATCATTCAGTCTGTGCAACTTTGCTGCTCATATGTATGTCTAATGTTATATAGTTTGCTACTAAATTAATCGGAAGCAAAATAACCTGTAAATAACCAAGATTCATCAGCAGGACTATGGGTTCACCGTCTCATGCTTAGGCTGCAGTTAACACCAGTGCAGAGACGGCTGTGTTTGGAGTGGTGCCATGAAGGAGAGGCATGGACTAATCCTGCCAATGTTGTGGTCAGACACATTGGCATTACTCCTGGCATCATGGTGTGGGGAGCCATAAGGTATTACTTCAGGTTTTCTCTGGTAGTGATACGGGGGACCCTGATGGCACAGCGCTATGTCAATGATATCCTGCATCCACATGTCTTACCCCTCTTGAGACAGCACCCTGGTACAGTCTTTCAACAAGACAATGCCTGTCCACACACGGCACATGTGTCTATGGACTGCCTGCGTCACGTTGAGGTCCTCCCATGGCCAGCCAGGTACCAACAGCTAATTATTTACATTTACAACAGATGTGGGCCAAGCTGTGGACCGACTTGCTGCAGGAAAGGATACAATGGCTGTACAACTCCCTTCAGCACCGTATTGCTGCATGTATCCTGGCCCGGGTGGTCCCCCTCCTACTGACCTGGGACCAGCAGTGTGCCCATACTGCCAACCCTGTTGTCCGTTTGATCTGATATTGTAATCATTGCAATACAGTCACATGAGCTTTCACTATGTGCAGGTTCATTACATTTCTACCACTCCGTTTGGGTGCTTAACGTTTTTTGTCACTGAGTGTACATTGTGTAGCATGACAGGATCACCGGATGACAAAATGGCACAATAGTTCTTTCCCTACATTGTACATTGTTGGATGCTAGAGACCCCTTCCAAAACTTCACCATAGTCAACAGTATTTTAAATCTGTATTGTGAAGCATCACGTCACTGTGAAGAGATGTTACTATAAAAACGCTAACATTTTACAATGAGTGCATCAATATAAACCTGTGATTTGCATATGCACTAAAGTCAGAGCTGCTGTTATAGAGAATTAGTTAACATCTTCTGACCAATCAAAATTGACATCTGACATTTAATTGTACCCTGAATTCAATTTTCTACAATAAATATAAGAAGCATGGTTGTTTTCCCCAGCCAAAGCTCACTGCTGTGATGTGCACACACATTTTGTCAGTGATTTGCTGAGATTGAGCTTCAACTCGTTCCGACTCCTGCAGCGAAAGGCACCATTATCAACACACAGAAGACGGAATGGGAGACTGTGCAGTAGGCGAAGGCCATTAGCTCACTCTAAAAAAGCTGGTCTATCTTCTTGACTGCTTTTCTATATCCTGCTCCTCTGTATGCATGTCACTTTTAAATTCAGGGCCCTTCAGCACTAAAGAACAGATACACAAACACAAATTGATACCACACTCAGAGGCTAAATCACTGGCTCTGATTTGGGGAATAAACTGCCAAAGGTGTCCAGGATGCACACAAAATATAAGCACTTACAGTATTTATCCATCCATCCATCTAACCACCCATCCATCCATCTACCCATCCCTGCATCCATCCATCCATCTATCTATGATGTGGGTAAACATCCTAGCACTGTGGGTGACCTGAAATACTTGCATGAGGTCTGAAGCATCTGGTCATGAACTAACTAAAAAACAGTAATTCTGTAAAAGATAGAAAAAAAGAACAAAAAGTCAAGTCAGTCAAGTCCATATCCCCTTAAACCACAGGGAACAATCTCCATTAGCTGGCTATGGCACCATTACATTTCAATGTCATTAAGGGACTGAGCTTCATAATTACACAGGCCTGCTTCACAGGCAAACTCTTAATGAGCATGCAATTATAGCCGAGCTCCTGGCAGCTCTCACACAGTCATGTGCTCTTCAGTTCCATCCATGGATATTTCTGAGAACAGTTGGACTATTTAGCAGATGATTGTGTAAGTTTTAGGTCCTGGGTTATTTGCATAAATGCTGAGCATTAATGATGTTTTGCTGGCATGTCAGTCAACTCTTTGAGTCAGAAATTTGAGTCAGCTTTTTGAGTCATTTGCTTGAGTTGGCTCTTTGAATCAGATTGTGAGTTGTTGGGTTGACTCGCTTACTCAGAGATTTGAGGATAAAGCGGTATAGATAATGGACACATGCTACCACACAGGCCCTGACATGGACTTCCAAGGGGAGAGAAAGAGATACTGGCCGAGAAATACCTGATGAAGTAACCTCCAGGCGAACATCAAGAAGATGGGCCATACCTGGAGCAATCTGGAGACAAAGGCACAGAACAAAGAGCTCTGGAGATCTCTTGTTGAAGGCCTATATTCCAGGACAGAACCTAAGTAAGCAAGTAATCTTCTTATTCTTAAAGCACTGACACAGTAGTATCAAAAACATGAATGAAGGGATGCTTACTGTGTATCCCTGCACGTCTCTAGTGCTTTTCTGATTTTTTTCCCCCTAAATAAGCAAAACAGCAATGAGTATGAAAATGAGCAGTTGATTGGTATGCTGAGTTAAAATGATTTGACCCACATAAAAAGAGCTACTAATTATGCATTGGTGTAATTTTTAAACAAATTTTAGATTAAACAGAACCCAAAATCACACCAGAATTCCTGCAACACACATACAACCATGAGAATATGAGGAACACTTAAGGATACATATTAAATTGTACAAGAATTACTTACAAGAAATGATATAGTATCTGTAGATGGTGGAATTGGCCAGTTGCTAACATTATGCTAATAATGCCACTTAAGACGTCAGAGTGATATCCAGCAGATATGCAAAGCCTGAGCCCATCACATTTAAAATCCAAAACATTGGATTAGTGATCGGAAGGTTGTGAGTTCAAACCCCAGCACTGCCAAGCTGCCACGGCTGGGCCCTTGAGCCTTGAGCCTTAACCTTCAACCTTCATAAAATAATTCAAGTGTATAATAAAGTATGTAAGTCGCTCTGGGTAAGGGTGTTTGCCAAATGACATAAATGTAAATGTAAAATCATTCGGAATACAAAGAAAAGCATTGTGGGTAAATTTCTTCCCATGATAGCATAAAAAATGGGCTATGGATTGGTCAATTGACGTTTCCGATTTTCCTAATTGTGTCTCCTCGTTTCGTTTCTGTGCAAGGAAGCGGAGAAAAGACGCAGGAAAAGGAAATGAGGACAAGGAGAATTTAGAACAAACACATTTAGCAAATGAGATGTTGTCACTGAAGCGCTGAAGCGTTATCCTTCATTTAAACGTTATTGCACATGTAGCTACATCACAGGCTTTTATGTTGTTGTTTTTACCGAAACTAGATTCTGCTCATCACCTGGCTCCTCCATCAGCAAAGCAAAACATATTCATTAACTGTCATGCAAAGGTTTGTGTATTTATATTTCTTGTTTTGTATCAGCCATTGTAATTTGTGTGTTCCAAGTATTCTAATATGTGAAACTGAACATCATGTACTACAATAGAAAAAGGATTTAATTTCTTCTGAAGGTGTTTTATGAATTTGATATGTCTGCCATCTTTAAGGACTTGATTTCTGGGTCGAGGTCTGTAGGATGAATCAAGGTGGTTTTGGATGTTGTTAAAAAGGTTTGGACCCGTGTGCTAGATACTGTATTTCATATTAAAGATTTAATGTGAAGTTCTAGTCAGAGTAAACTGCTTTTATCCAGGCCTCATTGTCTGTTCCACATCTATCCAGTCATGACATGGCCTTTCTTGTTTGAGAACGAGTGAAGTGAGATGATAATGGTTTCTCTTTTCTTTTGACAAGGCTCTTGTTTAATATCCTCTTCTGCTCAGCTTTGGAGATCGATCGAGTGCTGAAATTTAATCTGCGTGTCTAAGCAACTTCTTATCTGATGCTCAAAGCCCTTAATTTGAAGTTTGGGTTTGCTGAGTCTTGTGTCAATTATGTCGGCAGAGGAATCTTGCGCAAACCCTTACAATCTTTTCTTTTCAATAACACTGGCACTGTTGACATTTTATGACCTCTTGTATAATACTGGGTAAGGAGTCCATCACTTTGCCTGGAGCGCCTCATGTAATAGGACTGCTTTGCAAACTTTTGAGCAGGATTCAGCTGCCTGCAAAGATAATGTCATTATTATAAAAGGAGCTCTGTTTGCCCATCACATGCCGTGCTTGTAAATTCATTCTGATGAAAAATAAATGGAGCCTTAAGAGCTTAATTGGCAGTAACCTTTATCTTCGTTTAATTAAGAGATTTCATTACTGAGCAGGAGAACACATCCTGACCAATAAGAACGGACCTGAAAGGAAGTGATGGGGAGGAAACGCAGTGGCACGCTGATAAGGAGGTACTTATCTCCGCTAGTAAAATACATCACATTGACAAACACACCACTGTAATCAGGTAGTAAGTTGTACGCTTCGAGACCTGTCAGTTTATATTAGTACCATGTGACGCTCTCAGCAGTTTAGATGGCAGGAAACCCACCATAGCCCAAAAGGTTAAAGCTTGGATATGAACAAACAGTTTGTTGTCGACTAGATCTTTTGGTCCAAAAACTAAAACATGGTGACCTTGCTTCACCAAGAAACATGAGAGTAATAAGTTTTGACCACTATGGGAAAATATAAGCTAATGCTATGTTAGTTGCTAATGTTAGTGACTCCTTTGAGCAGACACACACTCCAAATTAATAGAAAAATGTCATCTGTTGTATTGCATAAAATTGTCATCTGTGATATCTAAGCATTTAGACTTTTAGACAATATTTCTTCTCAAACCTACCGTAGCCGTGTTTCCACTGACCTTCTTGATGCACGATTTGAAATTGCGAACTAAAAAACAGGTAATAGAAACATGAATTTTTGAAAACGCAAAACAAAAACCTCAAATATCACCATAAAGTTTATATGCTCGCCTGAGGTGGTTTTTCAGATGATTTGAAAAAGGAATATTTCACAAAATTAAAATGCAAACACATTTTTCCCTATTCGATTAAACATTACCTCGGCAAGCAAAAAAATTGCTTCTATTTTGCACAACACTGCAATGGAAACCCACTTAGTATTCCCTCAGCTCCCTGCAATACCCCTTCTCACTTCTAGGGGTTTAACCTCCATGAATTTTAGTCATGGTGATGAATGCGGCAATGAATGTGGCCATGAATTCGGCGTGGTGATGTAGCTTACAGCAGGTTATGGTCGCTGAACTGCCGGCTGTCCGGGTGGTGCTCCGAAAACAATGTGGGCTTTATAGATAATTGGAGTAGTTTTGAGGGCAAGACTGGCCTGTTAGGGCGGGACGGTATCCATCCCACTCTGAAAGGTGCTGCTCTCATTTCTTGTAGCATAGCTCATAGTCTCATGACAGGCCTAGTTAATCTGTGACAATCCAGAGCC
>JAQQZR010000013.1:11357794-11367817 GCA_030068235.1 Notoglanidium macrostoma | reverse complement strand
TAGTTGTAATTGCACTATACAGTGTGACCCAAATGAGGATGGGATCCCTTTTGAGTCTGGTTCCTCTCAAGGTTTCTCCCTTCTGCCATCTCAGGGAGTTTTTCCTTGCCACCGTCGCCACAGGCTTGCTCATTAGGGATATATAGATAAATATAAAGATTCATAAGTTTATATTCAGAATTTATATACTTTTGTGAAGCTGCTTTGTGGCAATGTCTGTTGTTAAAAGTGCTATACAAATAAAATTGAATTGAATTGAATTGAATAGTCTCGCCTCCTTCATGTACCTGCTTCCTGTTACTGGTTGATTTTATAAGCCATGCTGTTTCATTGTTTCCTTGCAAAGTCTTGCCAGCTTGTGAGTGATGTTTTATAACTTATCTTATAAGTGTGTTGCTGTGTTTTTTGCATTTGTACCTGTAATCGGCCTGATTGTATTTGAGAGTGGACTTGTCTATTAGACCTGTTCATTATTTTTAACCCTGCTATTCATTTTCACTAATCATGGACTTTAGGAACTAACGTCAGGTAATGTTTTCCCTATGAGAACCAGACTCTCTCTTTCCTGTATAGGTGCTTATGAGGAACCTTTCCCTATAAATTTATTCTTAAAATTTTCACCCGTGTTTGAGTAGCAGATGATTCTTGTGCTTGTGAGTGAAAAAGAGCTGTAAGGTGGATGTAGACATGAGAGCCATGTGTAGATGTGTCCTTAAAAAGTTCTTCACTCCACAGACAAACAGGACATCATATCAGGACTGTCAAATTTTTGCCCAAAAAATAAAAAAACAAAAAACACCTCAGACTATTGACTATATTCCACCAGCAATGCTTTATTGTCTCCGTTCAGACTGTTCATGGTTAATAACTGCAACTGTCATCAAAAGACTGTGGGTAAAACTTCACATCAAATTATCCTCATTTGTACTTATTTATATCACCATGTTTTCTTTTTCAGCACTTGTTATTCCAGAGCAGATCACTAGAGCCATAATGTCTTAAGTAATTAATGTCAAACTTCTGAAGTGAAACAGTACATATTTACATCTTAATTAAAGATAAAAAAATAATGTTCCCAAATACTGTTTGTCAGAAACAGGCAAACGTGACACGGTGTACCACAATTACACATGACTAATTTGCACGGAATAAAACACTCAGTATTTTTATAATAATGATGAAGTGGAGTTACTGTTACTACCCTGAATTTGATTATTTTCCTATAACAGCATGCCCCTGAGTGTTTTATTCCTTTTATTTAACCACAGAAATGTGCCACTTTACAATTACAATATTTTTCTTAATTAAAGAAAAAATGTAATTTGTAAAAAAAAAATAATAATTATGGAAATTTGTAGCTACATTTAATCTTGTGGAATGTCTTCCTGTTCTCACTCATGTTATAGCAGCTATAAACAGTCATTCCTACACCAGCCTCTACTCTCTCTCTCATACACACACACACATAGCTTGTCATGCTGCCAAAAAAACACCATAAATGTTAAATAAATATCTCCATACAGAAAACTTTACCATATCATATTAGTTTTCCCATGCACTCATTATTAGTGGCGCATCCGCAGTACGAGTCCCTGTAAATGATCTCCCACTAGAGAAACATATAACAATTTATAGAAAATATATCGATATTTCCTGAGCCGGCAGAATTCAAAGTGCTGTGTTATCAAAAGCATTTTCAAGGGTTAATGGTTTTGGATGCTCGTCAGTTCTTCTCAGGTGGGGTAAAAACAAAAAACAGATTGAGTTTTAGGTCAAACCATTTCTTGTGAAAAATCTTAAGTTGGTATTAGATTTTTTTTTCAGATTTCTACTTTTCTATTAAAATTTCTACATTTTTAGTTTTTTTTTTTATTTTTACATTCCTATTTTTTTCCTCTTCTCTGTCTATCTTAAGAAAACATCACTTTATGCCACTGAAATTCTTTCTCTTAAAATGTTAGCTAAAGCAGCAACTCTGTTGGGCTCAGGGCCATTTAGCAACAACAGCTGCTGATGGTTTTATGTGCTGTTTTACAGAAGCTTACTTCGGTCTGAATTGCTAGCACTTTTCACAGTGTGACCTTCTAAAGTGGACTTCTGTCTACAGAGAAGACTTTACTAAGAAGTGAAGCATGCTGTGGATGTTCATGTTAGCATTAAGAAAATAAAAGAATTATAGGAGTGTTTAACCTTGTAAGTTAAGTTCAGTACACAAATTCAGTATTTTAGTACACAGTTTCTGGAACTGTCCAGAATTGATCATTTGCTTGAGTAAAATCGTTAATGGACTGTAATCACAAAAACAGTTCCTATTGGATGTTTCCTTTACTTCAGTCTTTTATTAAGTTTCGTAATGGTGAATACTTCCTTCCTGTTTAGTGTCTTAAATCTCCACATACTCCCAGAGTGACCACATACTCTCAGCTCTGCTGTATTTAAAGATCTTCCTGTCTGCTTATTTTATTAGCTGTCCACACCAAAGTCTAATGTGAAGCTAAGTTCACATTCCATGATTCTTTGCACAATTCTTGTACTTTGCTCAGATCAGATCTAGAGCCCATTCACATTCATAGCCATGAGTGACCCTAAAGCACTGAGAATGCTGTAAATCTGAAAGCAACCTTTTATGCATTCTCTCTCTCGCTCTCTCTCTCTTTTTTCTAAAGAGATGTATCATGAATCAGAATTCAAGGGTTAGCTAACCCTAACCCCCACTTAGCAGCTAAGGCATTGTTCCCTGCTACTACAAACCTTTGACATATATCTATAATGCTCAATAATGAGTGTTTGGAAACCATGTGCTTATATACTGCAAAACCAGGAAGTACACAGGAAGTGAGCAACTGGTCAGTTGACCTCTGCTGGAGGGGAGGTGTACTGCCCTGGGATGCTTCAGGAAAAGTCTCAAAGGTTTTCCGAAAATAGTAAAAGTTTAATGTTAATAGAGATTGCAGATGGAACTGCATAGCTCATAAAATCATCTGCGAGAGGCTCTGAATTTATTCCTCTTCATCAGTCATTTATGATTCTATATAATCTTATAGCCACCAGCACACACATACACACTTTACAGCTTGTTAAATGTCTAGACTACTTCTCATTTGCACGATTCTGATATCTTGTAACCTTGCTTTTGGATTATACATACACTCTTTTCCACTTATGTGTAGTAAAACACAACTCAGTTCATTTTCACATCAAAGCATGTGCGACAAGTGCTATATCGTATCATCCTAACAGCATCAGGTATTATTTGATGAAATAGTAATTGAAGCACTTTTATGAGGTAGGAACTGCGCAGAGAAACATCTGTGAAACACATTTGGTATTAAATATGCAGGAGCCAATTCAAAAATTCCTTTTGCGTGAGATGGCACGGCTTCTGAAGAGAATCACAGCAAGCCTGGAGCATATTTATGATCTCAAATCAGCTTCAAATGCTGTCTATTTCACTTTGTGTCCACTTTCAAAAGCTGATGCAAATCGGATTCATAGTGCTGCACAATGTGACCAATCCTGTAAGGAATAAAACATGACAGGAAGTTATTCTTAGCAGCTCACAGATTATTATTTAAGTAGCAGCAAGTGTTTTATTCCTCTTATATCACAGCAATTTGTTGTGATTATTATTATTATTATTATTATTATTATTATTATTATTTTAAATGGCACACTAATCCTAACCATGGTTTTTTATCTGTGTGTAAGGCCTGTGAAACAAGTTCCTGTTCTCACTTTTTTCTCTAGTTTGAAATGAATAAGACAAAATATTACAGCTTGTCATGTTCCAGAGAAACCACAAAGCATAAACTCCTTTGTCCTGAAGAGTGTCCGAAAAAATGTAAAAGTTATCTCTCGTTACGACATGCTAACACTAAGGACTCCTTCTAAGGACCTAGGGTTTTCTTAGTGATGAAGGTGGACCAGAAATTTTCAGGAAGCAAGTTGCAAATAAACTCAACATTTGTTTCTGAACATCAGGTCACGTTGTTAAACACGTGTGCCGAGTCTGGTGTCAAAATGAAAAAAGCATTGCTGAGAAATGGCCCCACTTCCTTTTAGGGGACTTTGACTCAAATTTTATCAAAACTTTTCGGGAGAAGAAGTAAAAAAACATTGTTTTTGAAAAAAAAATATCTAAATGGTGGAAATACAATCTGGTGGAAATTAACATCATTATATAAGCTGAACTTGGCATTATCCAAAGAAATTATGTTTTTACGAATTGGCGTTATTATTGAAACCCTGCTGGTGGTGCTAGAGTGTAACATCCACTGATATTGAGGTGTAAACTGTTCTTTATCACTGTGCCAAATTTGATTTAAAAAATTACCTGAGGGTTGCCATAGACTCAAATATCAAAGAAGAAGAAGAAGAAGAAACATGCACTTAGAATAAGGTTCAAATTCAGTGCTTGGCCCCCAATAATAGCTACCTAAATATAATTTATTAAATGTATTTTTTTTTCCATTTTTTTCAGTCAAACAAAGATGTTAATGTTCAATCTTGATTAGTTCAATCTTTACTACTGTTAGCCCTCGATTATAACAGTAGCATAAGGTGAACAGAAAAGACTATTGAATCACTGGCAATTATTTATATGACAGCTAAAACTTAATAATCATGACAGGACTGGTCCTGACGAGTTCTTGGCCGCCATCCCACTTTAATTCCCCCGTCCTCTGGAAGAGCTGCAGTTTTTAAAGGAAGGATTTTAATTAAGGTAAATGGCAGGTAGGAGTATTGCCGCAGCGACCTCCTGGGTAATCCGGCTGTAATGAGTTTCATTAGGTGCGAGTCACTGTGCTAAACCCCAAGGAATAGCGGAGGCGACTTCAGTCGTGCTGCACTCCACCCGAGGTCACACTGAACTCTTTCATGCACTCGCTTGCTTTTGGGTTTCATCAGCTCGACATCTCTTTACTGAGACCTGCCCGATGTGGAGCTTGTCAGGATTTTGTTCACTGGTTAGGCGAGACAGCAGGAAATCAGCTGTTTTTACCTGGAGCTATCTCAATCAGTAAGAGTAAAGTACGAGTGAAGCCAAAGTGAAGATTTCTGACTTGCTTTAAAAAAAAAATACAGTAAGAATATTAATGAGATGAACACTTTTCTTCAGTCGGCTGACTCTTCTGAGTGTCAAATTATATCTTTACACACCTGATCTCCTTGCTGAAATTGAAACAGCTCCGTGTTTAATGATTTTAGCAGAACTGAAAAGTTCCTCTCAGCTAAATAAAGAGCACTCGCACTTTCTATATTCTTTCTATGAGTAATAAATTGGAACCTTTCATAATAATTGAAGAGTTCGGAGGAAAGGATTATGCATTAAAAAAAAAAAAAAAACAGAAACAGGCTCAGTAACACAGTTGCAAGGTTTATTAGAGAACTGTGACTATAAAGATATGCAGGATTCTACGTATTCTCTGCGCAAACCACACAACTAGTCAACTCGGTCCATTTCTATTATCATGATCAACACCATGGCCAACCAGCCTGTAATAGTTAGTGATGCAATAATAATTAAATAAAATGGCAAAACCTTGTATGTCATGTCACCATGTGGAATATGTGGATCGTTGATCATTGGGACATTTTTTTTTTACTTATTTCTAACACTACAAGCCATACTGATACTGAGTTCAGTCAAAGTTATGAGCTTCAGAACACTTGAAAAGCTACTGATGTCCACTATATATTAGTTTCTTTTCTGTGGCATCCCTGTTTAAAAAAAATGATGTATGACCATTATTTTGTATCTTTACAGAACAAGATAACAACTGCATACATCAAGGGAATTAAATAATTAAGTTGTGACCTTGACAGAATGAGATAATTAAGTTGCTGCCATAACTTTGTAACTCAAGAGAACAAGATAAATAAGTCATGGCCATGAATTTATAACATGAAGAACTGAGATAATTTTGTTGTGACCACAACTTTGTGACAAGAGAGAATGAGATCATTAAGTCAAGGTTATGACTTTATAACATGTGAAAATGAGATCATTAAATCAAGACCCCAACTTTGTGACTTGAGAGAATGAGATAATTAAGCCATGGCCATGAGATTGTAACATGAAGAAACAAGATCATTAAGTCATGGTTATGACTTTGTAACATGTGAAAATGAGATACTTTAATCAAGACCTCAACTTTGTGACTTGAGAGAATGAGATAATTAAGCCATGGCCATGAGTTTGTAACATGAAGAAACAAGATCATTAAGTCATGGTTATGACTTTGTAACATGTGAAAATGAGATACTTTAATCAAGACCTCAACTTTGTGACTTGAGAGAATGAGATAATTAAGCCATGGCCATGAGTTTGTAACATGAAGAAACAAGATCATTAAGTCATGGCCATGACTGTGTAACACAAGGAAACTAGTTAGTTAATTCTGATGCATGCCATTGCAACTTTAGAGATCAAGATCATTAAGTCATGGCCATGACTGTGTAACACAAGGAAACTAGTTAGTTAATTCTGATGCATGCCATTGCAACTTTAGAGATCAAGATAATGAAGTCATGGACATGACTTTGGACCTCGTGGGACTGACATAATTAAGTCGTGACCATGACTATGTAACACAAGATAATGAGATAATGAAATCATGGCCATTACTTTGTAACATGAGGGAATGAGATAAATAAGTTGCTACTACGAATTCGTAACTTGAAAGAACGAGGTAATTAAATCATGGCCATGACGTCACAACACCAGCGGAGGAGACAGTCAAGTCATGACCATGGTTTTGTGACTTGAGAGTATGAGATAATTAAGTCATGACAATGACTACATAACTTGAGAGAACAAGGCCACAAATTAATTATCTTATTCACTTGAGTTATGAAGTCATGGCCATGATGCATTTATTTCATTCCCTCTTGTTACCAAGTCATGACCTTGACGTACTTATCCTGTTCCCTTGGCTTAATTATCTCATTCCCATGCATTACTTAAGTCATGGCAATTAATTTTTTTTAGTAGGGATGTCTGCAGCAGGGCTCCGTAGTATCTGTGTAAATATGGCTAATCAGGCTAGTCAGTAGTTAACACTGGTAACTAACAAACACCAAGGAATGGCACTGAAGCTCCAAAAGTAAATGCATGCCCCTCTCCTCCATATGTCTCAGTTTTGTGATGCAGTGCACTTTGTTGTTCTCCAGAAAGAAAATCGAGAATATCCACGGCAACATCTTTGCCTCTACGTGGAACGGGGTATGGGACGCCGCAAATAGGAGATGGGAAAGAAAGGAAGAAAAGAGACAGAGGGAAAAGTCAGAAGGAGTTTGAAGAGTTTGAGGGGTCGGATCCTTGGAACTTTTTTTTTTTGCAACCTGTAGAATTAAAAAGAGTCCATGGCCTTGAACTCGCTGAGGGCTTGGACTGGCGAGATGTGTTTCTTCTGCGAGCCTCGGCGCACACGGGTTTGACACTCCTCAGGCTTCTCCCTCTTCACCAGCGGCTTCTTCTCCGGCACCTTCATGCGCCATGACACTACGGGAGAATTGACTGCCGCCGTTCCATACACCTTTTGGTACTTGGTGGAAGCCACGTAGGAGGCCTTGACCGTCAGGACCACAGCGTTCATCAAATTCTTGGCTGCCTGGATGAGGGATGTAGCGCTGTCCAGCTGAAAGAGAGAAGAGAGCAAAGTCAGATGACTTTCTGTGGGTTTGATTTCACCTTCCCTCAGCACATCTTGGGGTGTGCACTTCAATGCGGTGTAACACTAGCTTAGCTCGTAATGACTTAAAAATCAATGCAAACAACATTCAATTCGATATGTTAGAAAAAAAGAGCTGCAGCAGCCTTTTCACCAGTCCAAATCCCTCTGTCTCGATTTTGCTTCTGTATTGTTTATGTATTGTGTTGGTGCTGATGTTGCAGGAACATACCCCTGAGACGATGAGCTCCCCTCCGAGGTTCTGGACTTCAGCTTTGACTTTGCTGCAGATGTTGAGCTGGTGGCAGTAGAGGGCAATTCTCTGCAGGTAAGCCAGCAGGTCCTGCTTACAAGCCGAATCAGGACACTGAAACACAGTCGAAGGAAGACACTTAGATCTGGACTGGTTCCAAATTTCAACCAAAATCACGCCTCTGCTTCACACTGCAAAACGATTGCTCACTGCACACAAGATACGTGTTAGAGAATGACATGAATGTGTGTGGAATCAAGCAGAAACACAGCAAGGTTGATGACTCAGGCTTGGTTTGGTTCAAAACAAATATGCACACTTTCCTCACTCCTGTGTGGACTAAACACCTTGAAATATCTGAATTTGTGATCTTGAGTTGCTCAGCTGGATTACAGAAATGACATTCTTGATGGAGGAATCACAGATAGTATCAAAAACACTCAGGCCTGGCCTTGTTCCAAATAAAAAAATGAGGCCGTACACACTTCCCTCACTCCCTCTGCACTACGATGTGTGGAAATATTTATGATACTACAAGACTGGTTCAGCTATGTGACAGAATTTGGGTGGAATCAAGCAGAAACGCAGCAAGGGTGACGACTCCGGCTTCTTCCAGATGAACACACACACACACACACACACACACACACACACACACACACACACACACACACTGTAGTTTTGCACTACAAAGGAAGTAATGTCTATATTTGTGACACGACATGACACGCTGAGCTGTTACAGGAATGACATTCTAACAGGTGGAGTCATGCATATGCATCACATTTGTTGCAAATTTAAATGAGGGCCTGTGCACTTCTCTCACTCCCTCTGCACTACAGTGTGTAGAAATACTTGTTTCAAGGAAACGACTCAGGTTTATCCTTGTAGCTGGGTTACACTATGACATTCTAACGACTTATAATGGCTAGCGCTTGGTCAAAAAAGATAAAACAAATCCAAACAAACGAAACACACACACAGTTCCTTCACCTTTTATAATAAAAAGATTAGACTATATTTGTTACACTACATGACTTCAGCTGTCTTACACGATGGCAATCTTGCAGGTGGAAATACAGCAGGGGTTAAAAACCAGATTTATTCTTGTGAATGTCATAGCTTAAAAAAAATAAACATTGTATTTATAACAATATATGCCGTAAGCCACTTTAGGGTCTTTGTTGGAATGGCTTTTATTTTAAGGCGTCTTTGGTTTGGAAAAAACAGCTGGAATTTAAAAGAAGGGTATAGGGTTTAAAAAAGGCGGATTTAGGGTGTTGGGTTTGTGCTGGTTTTTATTGCCATATGGACTTTTGATAGCACCAAAAATAAAGTGATCTTTGAAATCTTTGTAGAGCTAGAATAACCCCTCATACATCGTCGCAGGATGTATTCTTGGGATTTCAGTTTGAAGCAATTCACTTCATGCAGGGCTTTAGGGATCATGCAGTGCCTTGGCCTTCCATAAATGAATCTTACACTAGACAGGAAAAGAATATAAAAAGCCACACTAATGACATCTTTGCTTCCTGAACATAATTTCAGCCCTTGAACCATTCAAGTCTAAAAGCACTTTCTGACTCACACCTTTCCACTGCCTTCATCCATTAAGATTTAACCATTCAAACTTGAAGCCAACAGTTTACAAGAGGTTATTATTTCAAGACATCGATGCCTGAATCAGTCACATGGTCACTTACACTACACCACGTTCTAGCTAATCAGAGGTATTGATGGTTAGAAGAAGAGTGTATGCCACATGCAGTGGGTGAAGGTCATGAATGTTCTTATTATTGTAGAATTTAACATTAAGAACATTAAAGTAGTTTTATTCAAGAAAAACCCAGTGAAGCACTTGAGACGACTGTGTATGCGTCACTACTCACACCCCACGTTCTGTCTATTCTTTCCCAAATTCCAATATTTTCAGGCTGATTATTCTCCGGCAAGGTGCCGACTTTCCTACTAAAAATGATCTAATGTTTAGTCACCAAAATTCTGCTGGTCTAGAACTTGGGGGCTTGAGAACAGGTCCAGCAACTCAAATTATTTTTATGCATAGCAAGCGAATAATGAATAAATTATTAGGTCATT
>JAQQZR010000013.1:11336566-11357694 GCA_030068235.1 Notoglanidium macrostoma | reverse complement strand
AGTTTAAAATCGTTTGTGTCACATCCAGGATGTATTATCGCTTGCATCTCTGATCTCATTTTAGCAACTTGCAAAAAACATTTTTGGCAACTCAAAATACGTAGCATGTCTGAATCACTTCCATCATGTTTGATCCACTTCCTGCCGCTGAGGCAGTTCAGAATCGAATCCTTTTTATCACCAGAGTTCACTTGGAAATGGAGGGAGACCACCTTGCGGAGATGCTCTCGTACCTGCGTGATTGCTGTGTTCTCACCTGGGAACCACACCATGGGAAAGAACACTCCAGGGTTCCATTCAAACAGACTAAATGCTGTGAACAAGAAAGTACCGACAAATGTCTGATATTTTTTATTTTCCCTTAATCGAGCATTGGTTTGAAGATGAATCTTCTGTATAACAAATCACACTGTCAGTTTTGGTTGTTGACATGGTGACCGTGTTTGACTCACGAGGATCAAACCAGCTTCAACAAATACATCCACATTCTCTATAAATCCCGACCCCGCACTGCGTCCAGATGGCTGTAAAATGTAAATGCTTTGCTAGCAGGAAGAAAGGTTTGGTGAGAGGCATGCGAGCCACCTGTTCAGCTTCATCTACAAATATGGCTGAAATCTGCCAGGAGAAAAAAAATATTTGCACAGATCCAGAATCCTGCTCTCTGATCAGAGAGCTGAAAGTGTGCCGTGTTGGAGTGACTGAAACACTCATTTTGTTTTTGGCACTGTCCAGCACTCAGATTACTCCCCCATCAGCAGGCCGATCCACTTCGCCTTTCCAGTAGTCTTTTTTTTCCTTTATCTAAGGGAAAAGAAATATCTCACGAGTTCAACTAACAGCATGTCACTGGGCCAAAAATGATTCAGCACTTTCTTCCAAAACATGGCCGCAGACGAAGACGAACGGCTGATCAGGTGATGCGTTCTCATGGACAATCACTCACTCTTTGTGACACCTTCGTTCTCCGAGCCTTTGTCATCTGAGCAGCTGGTGTGATGGATTGGATATTAAAAAGGGGCTGTCAGTGCATTAGCAAGAAGGTGCTCATTTGATAATGAATGCAACACCTTCGAGGTGCTAATTCAATTAAAAGGAGGCACCGGGTTTGATCCCATTCCCCTTCGCTCTTTTTCACAGCCCATCTACTGATGAGGTCCAGATCAGGCAGCTAGGCACCATCAGGAATCGTCGATGGATTGAGTTTGGCACTGCTCAGAAACTCAAAGGAGTCTTTTTTTTAAAAAAAAACAAGAACAATAACAACAACAACAACTGTTGGTACATGTTACCCGGACCCATATTTTCCCATCAACCATCACTTCAATACAAGATGGATGTATTTGTTTTCTGCTCATGATCAGTACCAACAGTAATGCTAGTCGAGGCTGGGGCTTGTTGTTGATTGGTTACATATACGGTACCAGTCAAATGTGTGGACCTACTAATCATAGTTTTTTTCTTTATTTTGACTTTGTACAGCAATACTGAAGACATCAGAACTATAAAATATCATATATGGAATTATGTGGCAAACAAAAAAGTGTTAAAAAAATACATGTTTCATATTTCAGATTCATCCCAGTAACCAGCGTTGACCTTGATGACAGCTTTACACACTATTGGCATCATCTTAAGCAGCTTCATGAAGTAGTCACCTGAAATGTTTTTCAGTTAAGAGTTGTGCCTCGTCAAACGTTCATTAGTGGAATTTCTTGCCTTCTTAATGTGTTTGAGATCATCACTTCTCATGGTAGTGTTGGTGTACAGTAAATAGCCCTGTTCCCCAACTGTAGAAATCCATATTATGTCAATAACCACTCAACTAAGTAAAGAGAAACGACAGTCCATCGTTACTTTAAGACATTAAGTGACATTTAAGTAATACAAATAAAAAAAAAAACATTGAATTAGAAGGTGTCCAAACTTTTGACTGGTACTGTATTTGTTTCCTGCCCATGACCAGAGCCTACAGTAATGCTAGTTGAGGGAGAGGTTAGCAGCACTGCTTGTTGCAGACTGGTTACACATATAATGTCAGACAATTTGAAGTAGAAACAAGAGAGGGTATGGACTTTGTTCATACAAGTGAACAAGTATAAGTTTAAACAAAATGTACGAATGCTAACTCCACCCTTATAACGTATAATATGAGCTAAGTTGGGTAAATTGTTACTGTTGCACATGATCATGTGTGTTGTAGGTCTGTAGTCTGGGTGCAGACTGGACCCAGCCAAGTAAGCAACAAACGTTAAAAGGTACTATTACGAAAGCAAAACAATCACTTAAAATTCGCAATTTATAGCCACAAACCAACAATTAATTTTTATAAATTATTATTATTATTGAGGAATTTTATGTAATTAGACTTTTAACTGAATGGCTGAATGTCTTTAACTGAGAATTTCACTATGTTGATAATCTTATTGCAGTGTTTTTCAGTATTTCACATTTTTGCTAGCAGTAAATCAAAATGAAAATTGTTTTAAATTAACTTGTACCCATTACTGATATCTAAAAGCTCTTAAGAAACTTAATAACATCATTATAGATATTAGCTGGTTAAGGAAACATCAATATTAATCCAGGAAGTTAATCCATGCTGGATTGTGGCAGCTGTCCCTCACGGTGGTCCAGAATAAAGTAGAAGTTTTGCAGGTTCTTGTGTGGGCCTGAAAAAGTGAAGTGCTAACGCTAATCGTCTCCCACCTGGTCGGCCACAGCTCGGGCCAGTTTGTCCATTCTGGATCCGGCTTCTGCGATCTTCTTGGCAGCATTGATCACATCAGACGAGTTCTTCAGCGGGCCTTTTCCTCTGCGAGCACACAAACAAATTACTGCATTACCACTGAATCAGCACAACACGCATCAAATTTCCTGAGCACTGGGATGAAGGCTAGATAATCACTCAGTCACAGACTGAAAAAACAGATGGAGAGTGAAATAAAAGACTCCTAAAACTTTTAACCCATTGAGATCTGCAGCGTCAACTGTAACATCTGTAAAGATATGCTGCGTTTCTCAACAAGGGTGCGGAACGTCCGTTAAAAACAAGTTAGTTCCTGTTCTTGCTTATGTTATAGCAGCTATAAACATTCGTTCCCTCACCAGCTTCTCTTTATTCTCTCTTTTGACGTTAATAAGACAAAAAAAAACACAGCTTCTGTGTGTGTGTACCTGGTGAAATCCGTCATCTCCATCATGATCATGCACATCTGCTTGGCCAGCACGATGATATCGTTGCCGTTGTCGTCCCACTTGGCCACCTCAGCGTCCAGCTTGCTCTTCTCCTGCCGGAAGCTTTCCACCTGCTCAGCGATCTTCGCCTTTTCCTCCTGAGGGAGCTGAGCCATGATGGCCTGAGACAGAGAACATAAAAGATGAATGTGAAAACGCAGCGAGGATTCATTCAGCTGCACTTCCCTGTTAAAAAAAAAAAAAAAAAAAAAAGTCACAAGGGATAAAAGAGTGACATTGTTTCACTCCATTTAAAATGATGTTGAATAAAGTTTTTAAACTTAATACTTAATCGCACAGGAGGACCTTCTGGAACCCCAATGACATCCTGGACTCATAAAGAGCCAATCCAATTTTTTGGCCCTCTGTTAGGGTATTAAATTCTCCCTCCATAGCAATTTTGAGGAGGTCTGAAGAGGCATTAATCTTTTTTTTTTCTTTTCCAAGGTCAACGGGACAATAGTGTTTGTAAGATAAATGTATAATTACCTCACTTACACCAGTCAATGAATTATGCATTTGTTCCACGCTCTGTCAAAAAGGTGAAAGAGGCAAAAGATGGCTATGTGTGTGTGTGTGTGTGTGTGTGTGTGTGTGTGTGTGTGTGTGTGTGCGCGCTGTAAAAAGTTATAACAGTTCAAGAGATTAAGAAGTCTCTTTGTAAGTAAAGACAATGATTACATTATATGACTATATATATGTGTATATATAAGTTTATAAAAATCAACACTGACCCTTGCTATGATATAGATTCAGAACAAATACATAGTCGTCTTTAGAGAGTCACAATGCTCTTTTATTTTCCCCTTTAAAGTCTCTAAACAACCAAATTATACACAACTCCATTTTCTATAACAGCAGCTCAGACAGTAGATCAGCTGCAAATCACAGGTTTATATATGTTTAATGCGCTTGTTCTACTGTAGTATGTTATGGTTTCTATAGCGACGATGAGTATGACACATGCTACATGTAAAGCGATCAAAAAAATTGTTTCTTCAGAAAAATTGTTTCGTAATCTTAAGAGAGTTAACATATATGGAAGGAGTCTCCAGTGTCAGTACATTGTAACAGTCAGAGGTAAAGCTGTATCTTTTTCAGGAGCTAACACTGCGCTTCCTCGGGAACAACAGCGGCAGGGTTTCTTTTATCATATTACCTCCATTAGAAAGAAAAGAAAGCGGTTGCTGACTGTTTATAGCTGCTATAGTATAAGTGAGAACGAAAAACTAACTTTTTTCATGGGAGTTCCACAAATGTAACTGTAAATGGATAAAATAAAATGTATGAAGTGTCATTGTAATCACTGGCAAATTAGTATAAAAGGAATAAAAGGGAAGGTTTCATGTAGCTTTATAAACAATCCAGGTTTAAATGAAGTGTCACCAACAAACTGAAGAAAAAAGAGTGATGATATGTTATTTCTGTTCATTAGAGCTTATGAGGTTTAAAAATGTCTACTGGTTGATAAATTTCTTCCAGTATTTTATTTGCATGTCTACACCACCCATTCGGAATGGGATCTGCCATTACAATGGGTTTTAGAAGGACCAAAAAAAAGAGGCACCATATTTGTTGCCACGATTTAATGTCTACTTTATTTATCCTAAAAGAAGCACCACGCTCATATCTCATATCAGTTCTTTATGAATTTATTGCTGATTGACGGAGCTCTGTTATTCCAAGCAGCTTGAAAGCGTTACATTTTAACAATCTACAAAAATGTTTTAAAGTTGTTGAATGGTGTTTAGCAGAAGCCTGGCAGAGAGATGAATGTGGTGCCTGGAAGATATGCTGCTACGAGCAACCGCTTTTCTTCCTTGTCCTACTTCAGAATTCATTTAACCCAAATCCCTCTTCCCGCTCGATGATAACAAGAGCAGGGTCTCGGAGCTTAGCATGCCGGCAAATCCTCCCTCATACAAAACCACGCCAACACACACTCACATCAACAGCCTGCGGTTCTGCCCTCTGATTAGGAAAGTCTGTGCTCTTCACCCAGCCTTCCAGCACCTTTAAATATGATTTATTTGAAGGAAATTGTCAAGAGGTTTGGGGTATGATTTTAACGCTGACCTGTCAGAGGCGTGATACAATCAGAGCGGAGATGGGGATGGCATCGGCTGTGATCGGGCAGGTCAAGGAGTACGATATAAATATTACGTTTTATTGTGAATGTGAAGAAAAAATATCACCAACACGGACAAACCTGTACAGCCATGGAAAGCAATTTTTCTAAACAACTTGTGTTCAAACCCTCCCAGCACCTTTTCAAGCATGCAAACAGTCCTGTCTTATTTGCAGGACGCTCATTTCCGACTTGTTGGTCCGGCTCAGAGAAAGATCTGGAGACTGGGGAGGTCGCGACATAATTTTCAAAACGTTTTGCTTTTCTTTGGACTGGATATTATTTCGGCACAATTTTGAAGAATGGTTATGATCATTATCCCGCTGAAGAATAAAATTGTCTCCAATGATATGAAGAACAGAAGGAATTGTGTGATGTTGAATTGAGTGATACTCTTATTTTTTCATGATCCCTTTAATCTGGACTAAGTCTCCAGATCTTCCTCCCCCAAAGCACTCCCATACCGTCAGTGATCCACCTCCATGTTTCACAACACATTCTGTGCTTGCCATTATCCCCCATTTGCCACAGAACATAAACAAAAACTCCGACTTCTCAGTTGGGATATAGTACAACAGAAGATAGAAACGAGGAGCAGATGGTGTATTAAACCTCTCACAAACTGATCTGGGACGAGGCAGGTGGCCATTGTTCGGTTAAGCAAGACATAATCAAGAGAGGCAGAGAGCCGATCAAGTTCTGACATTAGTAATTAGAAGTCCAACACAAAGTGAATGTCAGTGCACTAAACACAGACCTGATATGTCTTCTTCAAAACCAATAGCTTCAGCCATTATGGCTAAATAATGTTACTACAAGCAATAAAATATTGAAAACCAGTCAGTTACATTTGTTTTAAGTATTTCTAATATTTTCATGTCATTAAAGTTTGACAAAGCCATGTATTATTTATTTATTTATTTATTTATTTTTTAAATCTGAGCCACCTTCAGCGGAAAGAAACCGTATAAGTGCTGTAACCGAGGATCTGCTGTAGCTTATTCATCGGTCGATGTTTCAGAATACAGCCAGATTTTTTTCATAAATAAATAATACCTGCTACAGTATGCAGTTTGATCTGAAACTCTGCTAGACCTTGGTCCTCAGTTGACATCCCCTGTTCTAGATGATACATCATGACACAAACAACAAAAAAGGTAATCATGCCATGGTGTATTTTGACTCTTGGCATTACTACAGGATTTTGGGGTAACTGTCTGTTTCTATGAAGTGGGAAGGCATAAACAGTTCTGGTCTTTCATCTGCATACATTTCATCCATTATGAACCACTTTACTGACAGGTTTAGAACAATAAACATGCTGCTGTTCTGCTCCACCCATCTCCGCATTCATATCTGAAGATCAAGATTTGGAGGGAAGAATGGTATTCATTGCTATGGGGTTTTAAATACAGAACATGATTTGTGATCAACTGCAAGCTCTTTCACACTGCATGACTTCATCACTGAAACACAATCTCGCCTGCGGTCATCGTTGTTTTGGTCCTGGACCAAGTAGCAAAGCCACAGTATGCCGACGAGACAGAATATGGGTTGATAATGGACAAACCGTTTCAAGTTTCAAAACACCACAATGTTGTTGTGGATAACCTAAAGATCTCACCTGGAGACTGTGGATTTGCATTGAAGAGCTGCTCCTGTAATCCTAAAGACTGTCTTATGCCTATTCCAGGACTTTCCCCAGGATGTTAGACTATCGAATGTTCCCTTTTCAGTATGGTTCCTCTCAAGATTTCTTCTTCATATCATTTACATTTGGCACAATGTCTACTTTTAAAAGCACAATAGAAATCAACTGAAGACCAGTCTAAGCCGAACTCACCCTCGCACTCTGGCCCGCAATGAGCTGGTCGTCTTCAGTCTGGATGCTGGTACGGCTTCGGGTGTCATAATCTTCCTGCTCAAAGTCAGAGTCATCCTCCAGCTCTTCAGGGGTCTGGAGGAAAAACACAAACAGACACAGTTTTATTACAAAACCCCTAACCTAACACAAGCCAAAATATCGCTGCAAGAAGCAATTGGTGGGCCCAAGCACCGACAGCGCAGCAAAGTCTGTTTTTTTTTTAAAGAAATGATTCAGTATTTCCATTCGTATGTTACTGTACCTCACCACTCAACACATATTTGAAAGATCGCATAACATAAAGTGGAATCATGGCACACTTCCTGTTTGTGTCGTGACATGATAGTTGATGACAATGCTATTTAAGATATCAAAAATTCCTTCGCAATTTAGCATCTTGGACATCTTTATTGGACATTATGCTGACCGAATTCAGTTTGAAGTATTTAAAAGTCTGTCAAAATTTCCCAAATGTGTGACTTCTTTATATGTCAGAGTGTGATTTTGAAATTTGCTTGAAGAAGACTCACAAGTCTATGAAATGTGGTGCACGTAGCTGAAACCAGGGGCTTATATGCATTCATGAAAAATGAGGGGAGTGGTATTGAGCTCCAAGGCCTGGGAAAATCTTGGAGGGGAAAAAACTTTTGACAAGTTTTGTGACTTTCTGAGCAGACCAAGCATCTCAAACATGCAAAAAATGTTTAGGAATAATAATAATAAATAACAATAATAATAATACTTACACACCGTACATGTAGCATATCACAATTATCTACCAACCCTAGCTCATCTTTATGTGCAAACATAGAAATGTATTTCAATGCGTCTTCTATTCTCTGTGTGTGTGCTGACAGTATGAACAGTATGGACGCCCACTGTCGCTCTCTGAACAAAAAGGAGCTGTGAATGTTCCTAAAGACATGTCGCCTATTCAAACCGACAGCTCGCCATCAATAATTCACACTACTCCGGTTTCAAGCGACTTACATCATTGCTTTTTAAAACTCCTCCTCGCTCTGTGTAAGTGTGTGCACCGTAACCAGAAATTCCCTCTTAATATCAGACCATATAGTGAAGGAAATTTTCCTCTTGTAATTCTGATGCTGTAGCATCAGCACCATCCACCCTCTAGATCAAGCAGGCTTAAATTCTCGATGTTGTCCAGTAATAGACAAACTACAGGGATAAACTGGATGAAAGAGTCGCGCCTGAAATCGATATTAAAGCCCGTTTCATTCTTGTTCCATCTATCATACTCTTATACGATTAGAAAACCATGCAGGTTCCAGTATGTACAATAGAAATCATTTTTATCCTCTTTCCCTGTGCACCAAATAATCCCTGGGTAGTTTTTAATTAATTAATTAATTAATTTCTTGCTTCAGCTTGCTTATTTATCAATTCAGATTTTTTTAGCGCTGATTTAGATTTTTTTTAAGCTTTTATTTTATTAATCTTTATTAATTTATTATTCATACTTATGAGAGCTTGAAGTAAATAGCTTACACACTATAATTCCTGACAATTATGTTCTCCGATATAGCCTGCAGATTATTAATAGCAGGAAAAATAACTACTGAATCACATTATTGGCTGAATCTGATAGAAATCCGTGTTTGCTACACTACAGCAAACTACCTGACTAATGAACAAACATGACCATTCATCAGCTGGCATGCTGTCTTCTACTTCTTCATCTTCTTCAACAGGAACAAAGACCATCAAAACAAAAGAGCTAAAAGAAAGACAAAGCAGACGAAGTCTGGCTACCAAACAGCGATACGAATGGGTTTAGCGGGCAGCAGCAGCAGCACGGGCTCCCATCCAGTCAGGCCTGACAAACGAGCCGAGAGTGTCTTTTCTCTGCAGAAAGCAGATCTCCACTGCTTAATTATCCTCCACTTCTCCTCAGCTCAGCTTTCCTGTACTTCCTGACAGCACTCTCTTCATCTCTATAACATGTGACGGCTCTTCTGTTGTGCTCGCGGGACTCCATGAAAAGGCAACCAGTGTAGCCATAATATCATTCCTCTATAATCCATAATTACATTCACAGCATCAAAGGCCTATGAAATACCTCATATAGACAAATAATAAGAACTTTATTTCAATGAACCACAACATCTTTAGGAACAGCGCCAATAATTATGGATCTGACTGCCACCCATAGGTTGAATTAGGTTTTCAATATTTCAGTATTGCTATAATAAATTCTTATGCATATTTTTACAGGCTTATTCCAGAAAATATAAGGCATGGTACACTATAAATGTACAAATGACTGCTTATTAATAAATACACTATATACAGCTTAAGTATACTGTATGACTTCATAATATCATGCTGCAGAACACATTATAATACCTGTTCATAAGAACACAGACATGCTGTAATGCCTTATAAAGTGTTGAGTTTACTATACGCTTTAATTCTAACCATGTAAAAGTTCCAATGAATGATTTATTTATAATGTGTTATTCATACTGTGCTCATAATGCATTACACATGTGTTTATTATTTATCATACATCATGCATATGATAACATGTATAGTCTGTAGCACAGCTAGCTGCAACATTTATAATGCATTCTAACCTCAGTATCTCTGATTACATGCATATTCATTCATGTTGTAATGAATATAACCTGCAAAGCTTCTATACCAGAGAGAATTATTATATAATGCATTATTGCAGTAGCATCTGTATGTTCTTATGTACATTATGTAGCCTAATTTATAGTCATATACATGCATTATGCATGCAGTAAAACGTCCTAATGACATTTATACAGACTATAAGTAATTCTGTAACTTTCTTAATATACTTATCATACATTATGAATACACTATGCATTTTATCTGGAGTTTTTTTTATAATGAAGCACTACAGTTACTACACCAGAAAGAGTTTATAATGCAGTTATGAGTAACGAGTTATGTTGCTCTATAAGCCCCTTTTTGGCTGAGGGAATAGATCTGATGTAAAGTGTATTGATGAAACCAAAGGAGTAGGAACTGATGTGTTATGACACCATAGGAAGCGTTACAGATCATCACATCAGAAGCTGCATGCAAATACAATATTTTTGGCACATTTTAAATTTGAAATAGCCTAGCAGGAATTCATTTCCTTCACAGTCACAGCCTGGATAATAAATGACTGTGCAAGCAACTTTTTCCTTTCTTCTTCTGTTTCCTCTTTTAGTCTTTTCTTCTACTACTGCTACTACTGATAATAATAATAATAATAATAATAATAATAATAATAATAATAATAATAATAATAATAATACTTTACAATAGATGCTCAATATACATGATAATCTATTATGCATTTACACTGCTGTAATTATATAAGGCATATTTATCAAAGTCAATATTTCTATAGCTAACTGAATGATCTTATAAAATATACCAGTGTATAAAACACATTATACCATATGTAGAAGTCATTAACTGCTACAGGCCCAGATGTATGCCAGATAAATGGAGGCACCGCTGTGTCGTTATTATATTATTACAGTACTCCAGATGTTACTGAAAAATAATTCACTTACTTGCTTTTGTTTGATGGGGTGAAACTGTTCTTGTTTTTTTTTTTTTTTAGATCATTATCAGTGTTCGGGATAAATGACTGGGTTATTTTGCATGTTTATTCATTGCTATGATCCTCCAAAGTCATCAATCAGGCTCTTTTTTTTGCAATGTGTAGCAAATAATCCAATTCTGAGTGATCCTTAACATTGGATTAAAATGTTTGTTTATTTTTTGATCTGCACACAAATGCAAATTTTCATGCAACTGGCCTTTTCATCTTTCAAAGTAATGTGTCAAAAGATTATTTTCTTAAAATCATACATCAAGTATTCATAATGCATAATAAATACATGCACAACCTCTTATCTAGCATAATACATTACCTGGGGTAATTCTGTATAGATGCTCAGAGGTACTTACACTTTATAAAGCATGAGCATAACATGCTATAATATCTATTCATAAGCAGATCATACACATGTTGTAATGCATTATAACATAGGCTCTACATTACAACCTGTGGTACAGATACTATATCAGAGCCTTTGTCATACAGTATTGTAGTATTAGTGTCTACAATATGTTAATGCTTATTTTATATAAAGTACTAAAACACTATGAAGTCATATACTGTATGTAAGCTTTATAAAGTGTTATAGATTTAGCTGTAGCTACTTATTGGTATTCCCAGGCTCACTCAAGAGACTATAAGGCATTATAATAACACATTATAAATCATTATTAACACCACTTTTTTAGAATAATTACCAATAAATCAAGAAGCATTTTATAATGTATTACAGCATGAAGTACCAGAGCCTAATGACGCGACACACTATAGTATATTATGATATTCATGCTGATGTTCTAATGAACAAAAACCTCAAGTCAATTATGCATGGTGTACAATACAACATAACCATGTTCATAATGCATTTTAAATACAGCACGTATTGAAATGCTTACTAAGAAAGCAAAAGTATGTTATAATGTCAAGTAGTACAGGTACTTTACCACAGCCTGTGCGTTATAATACTTTACAGCATTACAATGTTACTGTCTGGGTTCTTATTAATCAATATTATAATATGTGTTGTAAAATGATGTTATGAAGTCATACACAGACTTTGTATATATATGATAAAACTTTGTATGGACATTCGTACAGGCTTATTCCAGAGATTATAATATGCATATGAATGCATTATGAATGCAACCTTCATTGGAATGGTTACTAAGAAACAAGAATAATGCTATAATGATTAATGTGGTATCACTTCTATACCAGATACTTAGTTCATATGTACAGTTGTTGTAACATAATATGTAATCTGACTTTATGAAGTCATGTGCTCGGCCTTTATAAAAGGGTTACATGTTTTAACTGATTATTGAGTATTTGTACAGGTATATATTGCATAAGGTCTGGCAAGTATATAACTCATTATGAGGCATTATGAATACAGAGGATCACTGCTTCTATATGCTCACCCGTATCATGAGAACAGCTTTCCTGATGTCACGCACACCATCATAGACCAGACGTGAGGCATCGATGAACTCGTTCTCTTCGAAGGGCTGAGGTGGGCTAGTGCTCAGAGCTTCAATGGCAACCTCCACCTGCTCAGCGAAGCGGGGCATCACTGCAGAGAGAGAGAAAGAGAGAGAGAGAGAGAGAGAGAGAGAGAGAGAGAGACAGAGAGAGAGAGAGAGAGAGACAGAGGGGAGATAGGGACTTTCATTATATGCGTGCATTTAATGTTTGCACAATTGTCATCACATAGAAAAGTGAAGAAGAACATGTATGGCGTAATTATCCAAACATGGAGATATTCATGTACAAATCTGATTGAGAGCTCTGGAGATACAGCCATAGCAACAACAGCACAATGAGAGTGAAGAGCAAATATCGGCTTCTTGTCCACTAATTATCCACTTCAGCACATCAAGAGTCTGTAAATGATGTTCTGATCTGATGAAACACCATGTCATCTATGTGCTCAGGTTCAAGCTATGCTAATAAATACCATTTGGTAGCAACCTACTGCTAAAAATTCTTAAATTAACTGTTTTTCGGTCCTGATTTTTCCTCTCAATATTTGTTCCAGTTTTACTCCTGATTTGTTCACAAAATACAAATGATAATTTCCTTTTAGTTTTTTCTTCATTTCTTTTAAGACTGGCTTTATACAGTTCATAAAACATGCATAGTATACTCCATAAAAACACTTTTTTTAACAACAGAGAATATAACACCATAACTCATTTATTTTTATTCCACTCACTGGATCAGTGTAAAATATGCTTTGGGAAACTTTTGAAATGACAAATCTAAAAATATTGCAATGCCCTTTGAGATCTTAATGAATGAATTTGCTTGCTGTGAGGAGCTGCTTCAAGAAATTAAAGAGGCGCTACACGAGAATGGAATATTTTCATTTCTATTTGATTGGCATTGCAAGCCCATCACCAGTCAAGAGCCTAGGCAAGGTCTTAGGCTTTAGCCTCAGGGATGCAGTGCAAATCAAAGCACCCAACAGGAAGCTTGAGACTTGCTCAACATCTCGAGTCCTCTGGGCTCTGCTGGTGTCGCAGATGGCTGGGTCTGCCATGCCGCCTAAGTAACGCAATACTGCCAAACTTCAGCTAACCATCAGCAGTCTTGATGAGGAGTTCAGGGTTTCTCACACAAGAGAGGCAATGCTCTATTGGGACTCCAGAGATGCTGAGTGGCTTTAGAAGGCATTCCAGTCTCAACAGGCAAGAAGTAGAGAGCCCAGGAAGGCCTGGAGATAGCAAAGTCTCAACTTTGACATAGGGCTTTGGTGGGCATGGTGGCAGGCAGGGTTGGGAGCTACTGGACAGGCAGGGTTGGGAGCCATACCTCAACCCTATGATAAACCCTATGACAGTGATAGATGCGATCTAGCCCTGGAAGAGTTACAGGCAAGTTTCAAGGAGGAACAGACCACCAGGATAGTAGGTATGTGACAGCAGGGAGCATGGACAAGTGGGAGGGTGCACAGAAGAGGAGGATCGCCTGGATTTATATCAGCCCAGATCAGCAGCCAGTCTGTGCACCTCTACATTGGACTGGGAGCAGCGATTTGATGTGGAGAAGCAGCTCAAGTTCCCAGACCACATCATGGCAACTTCATTGAGGCCAGATGTGGTGCTATCATCAGTCTCATCAAAGCAGGTGATCCTTATATGGCTGACAGTTCCCTGGAAGGACCATATGAAAGAAGTAAATGAGCAGATCCACAGGTGGATCAGTGTCAGCGGAGAAGCTGGAAGGAGCACTGTGTGCCCATTGAAATGGGATGCAGAGGCTTTGCTGGCCACTGACTGTGCAAGGTCTACACTCTGCTTGGCATCATGGGAGCTGCAACAAGAAAATCTATCAAGTCCACCACGGAGTCTGCAGAGAGAGCCTTTAGATGGCTTTAGATCCTGTGACCTGTGGGCCAGTGATGCTGGGACACAAGCCAAGGTCTGATCAACCCTGGCTGGGCCTCTCATGTGAGGGCGTATGATGTTGCATGCCCCAAAACAACTGAGGATCCCAGGAAACATCAGTAATGATGTGTCCCAGCGCATCTTAGGATATAGCTTTGAATCGGTGGTGTGGCAAATCTATACACAACCAGTGGCACTGAGCATGCATTAAAAGTGCCAGTGGGGCTTGTCACAGTTTTAGTCTCTGGGTAGGTCCCTATGGCTTGGCAAATTGCACCGATGATGTGTCCCAGTGCTTCCTAGGATGTATCTACTCTTTTCACAGTAGGTGTTTAAAAAGCATGTTAGTCAGAACAGCACTTAAGAAAGGAAGCAGCCCATAAGATTAAAGTGTCAAGAATAAATTTATCATGAATAGAGACAACTCACGATAAGAGGCTAAACCTAGCACAGCTAATAGGTTTAAGAAGAAAAGAAAAAAAGACATTTTAAATTCCTAATAGATATTTTAAAGCTGTTGAAAATCACATAAATGGCTCAAGTACAAAATGTTATTTCTTTCTTTCTTTCTTTCTGAAAGTGGAATTTATCATTTGATTTGAACAGTGTAATATGAAATACTATGTGAAAATGAAAAATTTTGTCAGAAATGTCAGAATAACCTCCTAACAAAAGCAACGAACCTAACAAAGTTTTTTTTGGTTTTTTTTGTATAAATAATATGGTTTTTGGATTCCAGGGTAAAGCGGTGTGCTACTGATTTACAACAGTGCTTTGGTCATTTTGTTTGTTTATTTGACATATCCCTCATACGTCTCTCTTCTGACAACATATCCCCTGAACATTCCTGAATAAAAAAGTGACGATGGGTGCAATTTACCCAGGCTGGAAAAAAAATCACAGTCAAATCACCACTAGACTAGAAAAAGCTTCTAAATGACATGAGAGTGAACCATAAACGGAGCTCGTGTTTATGTAATGCCGCAGTATAGAGGATAGAGTTTAGTGATCGAGTGATATTTGGCTTGTCGTCGTCGCACTTTGGCAGTCAGCCCCATCCATAAGCCATATTTTTAATCATGCGGAATCAAATAATTCAGGAATGTGGAAAAGTGAAGACAGTTCTGTTAGATATGATTTTTGGTCTTTCTTTGTTTCTCCATAGTGATAGATGACAGAGAATTTATAATGTGTGCAACATCATATTTATTCTGCTGGGAAACAGGAAATGGTAAATACTGAAGGATTTGATTGCATTTATGAAAAATTCTGTGATGGGGATTAATTAAATAGTATTTACACCAAGCTCTGGTAAATGCTGGATTGTACTTGGTGATAGCAGCAGAGACGTTTTCACTTTGTGGTTTCTTAGTAACAGTAATACCAAGCTGCATTGTATACATGGATGAAAACGATAAATGACATCTCATTGATACTGTGGTATAAAAATGCTTTGTTATGAACATAATCATTGTCGGGGTGGTAAGAGTGACACCGCTTCATCACATTACTTTGTCATTCATAATTTCATGAATTTACTCCTTATTTGTTACACTTATTATCAATCAGTAATGTGTTTCTATGAAAGTTATTATTTTGGCCCACACTTGGTCTTAGCCTCTCCGTCTACCATTTTTTCCCCTCTGGGTTAATAGGGAACAAAGTGTAGTAGTTTATTTTCTTTTGACCAGAGCTGGTGGTGAAATGGCAGCTCAAGCATCCTGTTCGCTCCTCATTAGACTGTAATAAGCCCTGAAAATAACATTTTTCATACTTTTCTGATGCAAAGTGACACAGAGTGTGCGGGACTTCCTGAGCAGTAAATCGCTACACTGTGAGCTCCATCCTCCAAGATGGATTAGAATGAGACACTTCTGGAAAAAAACAAACAAACAAAAAATGATTGTATATGTGTGTGGGTGTGTGTGTGTCTGTGCTTTAAGCAGCAGTTAGCTTTGGGATTGATCACTATTGGCTTAAGGTTATTCCTCATCAATCAGAGCAATGCTAGCCAATCATACACAGCTGTTAGGGCATGGGCAGAACAGTTAGTGTTCCACTATGAGGAGTAGTTTGAATAGATGTAAAAGCTTCACGTGTGTTGATTAGATTAAGGGAAAAATGGATAAAACGTCACTAAGTAATAAATACATAAATAAATGTAAGTACATAAAAAAAACATAAATAAGTGTTATGATCATCGGTCATAGTGCTCCTTGTGCCATATTCAGAACTGGAAACCTGAGTTAAAAAGGAAGGAAGTAAGTAAGGAAGGAAGGAAGGAAGGAAGGAAGGAAGAATGGGGGGAGGGAGGGATTATGTAAATAAATGAAGAATTAAATAAATTAAGAAATAAATAGCCATATAGATAAATAGGCAGATATTACTTTTAATTTTCTTTTTCCACCTTGTAACTTATACACAAGTATGTAAGTATGTAAAAAAGAATAGATCCAAGGAAGGACGTAAATATACAAGGACTAAAACAGGCAAATAGGTGGCTATGTGATATGTACATTTGGAAGAAAGCAGGTAAATAAACTTGTAAGTAAATAAGGAAGAAATGAAGTATATAAATACATTTGGAAGCAAATAGTTTCAGGAAGCAAATGCCTAAAGATAAATAAATATATGGATCAGTATGTCGCAGATGTAGTATTCAGTGCTCAGTCAGAGCGCTATCATGGTGTGTGATTTTCTTACATCTTAGTTTTACTGTAAAAGAAAAAAAAAACACACACTAACACTGTCAGCATCACTGCTCTCATTTTTCCAGCCTCACAGCAGTTGATTTCAAACAATAACGGAGTTGCGTGAGACATGAACACTACATCACAAGGCAGCTGGGGCTTTTATATTCCTTTTTCTTTTTACTACAACACAGCAGCTGAGATAAAAGCCGGTTCCTCTCATCAGTGAGGGGCACTGATGGAGTGTAATTTAAAAGCACTGGATCCACAGCGGGAGTGAAATCTCCATGTTCCCTGTGACAGTGGCGTGTTTGGGCTCACCATGGTGTCCATCAGAGTTGAAATTGCTGCTTTCCCCAAACTGACAATGGAGTGTGAAAGGTGGTGGTGGGAAAAACTGATGAAAGATGAATGGACGTTTAAAAAAAAAAGCAACAGGTGGCACCTGAAGTCTTTCTCTCACACTGACTTCCTGTCTGGCTTGAACATTTTATTTCCCTCTCTTTACACAAAGCCTGTCTAGTTCTTTTTAAAACTTTTCTCCAGAAGGTTTGCAGCTTGTGTGTGTGTGTGTGTGTGTGTGTGTGTGTGTGTGTGTGTGTGTGTGTGTGTGTGTGTGTACATACCTCTAAACTCCAAGGGCCCTATCTTACACCTGGCACAAGGCAGTGTCAATCACTAAGCAAGCGTCTTTGAGACTGACGCGGTTCTCGTTTTCCCGCCCAACTCCCACATTGTTTAAACCACACATGCACTTGCACCCATCTGAGCACCCATGGACGTGTTTGTCTTAAAATGATGTGTGGTCAGGCACATTGCTGGCGCATTGCTATCCTGAGGCAGTGGAAAGCGACTGTGCAATTGACCAAAAAATACTGGTCTGAAGTCAAGGGTGCAGTATTTCACTGTTATTTTATGGGCGCATTATGAAGATAGTAATATGGAGACGGGTGCACAACACGTACATTTTGCTTGTTACACAAACGGGGACGTGCAGAGGCACAAAAACATGCAAAAGATGAGCTGAGCTTCCTCTGTAGAAAAGCGTACTTGGCAAATCATTATAATGGCAATCTGTCAAGATGCGAGCTCTTAAAGGGAATAGGAGATGACACTCTGATTGGTTTATTGCTTGTTACACACCCCAGACTAAGTAAAACCCTTTTGAACCTTGCAACTGGTGTTGCAACCATTTTTTCCTCGGTTAAATTAGCAAATGTGGATTTGGACGTGTCGTAAATGTGCTTCAGATCGTTTTCTTAGATCTTTAAAATACAGGCGCAGGTCTTATAGTGGAATATATTTATGTCTCTGCTCTCGTGACCCATGTAAAATTTCAGAAAGATCTCCAGTAGGAACCTTTAAAAGGTCTAGTAGGTAGAATCCTACCCAAGATGGGTTCCCTTGCCCAAATAATTTCCACATTTTTCCGCATGAATAAACTGTGATCCGTCAAAACATTCTAGAATAAAACAAACATATGTAGTAGCAATGTAACCAAATACGAATACAAAAATGTTGCATGAGCAGGAGGTTTGTCCTTTACTGAAATATGGTGTATGTGGGACAAAGTCCATTTTCATTAACATTAATATTAATATCAATATTAATATTACGATTAATAAATGTGCAATGCATTTCCAGTATTCATTTGTTCATCCTTAGCCTGGTCAGGGGCATGATGGCTTCCAGTTTGTTTATATTTCAGGAAAGCAATACAAGAAAATGAGTTAGAAAAATCACAGGCAGGTACAAACCAAATTAACAGGCTTAAAAATTCAGTCTAATAATGAACTGGAGGGATGTAGCTGACGCTGAGGAACTGTCAGTGTTAGAACTCACACACCATGACACTGCTGACATTTTGAAACTGGGATATAGTGGTAGGGCTCATATTTAATAAAAAAGAAGAATAGAAAGAGGAAAAAGCTTGCAGTTTAGGTCATGTCTACTCCAGGATTGTATCTGATACAGTTACAGATATTGGCAGTGCCTGACAAGTCTAAACTGTACACAGTCAGGAATGATTACTCGGAATTACAGGAAAATTGAAAAGCATTTACTATGAAGTACTGAATCCTGTGTACGTTTTTTCAAGATGAGGTGATTAAATATAAATCTTGAAGGTTGTATATTTACAATGATTAGTAAACCATGAACTTGCGATCTGAGCGGGTACTTCTTCTGCAGAATCTTATAATATTTCTCTACAGTGCCTGTATACCTGTGCTTTTCTGGAGAACTCATTGTTATTCAGTGAACACCGTCTCTGCTCATAGAAAACCAGAATCTTCTCACAAAACACCAGTTACTTCTTCACCAGCTTGAAACAAACCCCTCTGTGTGAGTCTGTCCAGGTTGTCCATGCCCACGCATGTCATGAAAAGATGATAAATTGTTCCTTAGTAAAAGTAAAGTGCATTGTAGATTACAGATGTAGTGGCTCACCGGTTTCAGACAGCAGCTTGATGGACTCCAGGACTCGCTCAGTGTACACACCCGGCTCGTAGTTCTCCATCTCGGCGTTGATGATATGGACCACGCGAGCGGCGCGACCTCTGATCGCCCCTGCTGTCCTGTCCAGCGTGTCTACATCCCCCTCCTGGAGAGCTATCACGCACTTGTTCACATCCTCCAGGATGTGGTTCTCTAAAGACACAGAGGGGAAAATAAATGAGAAGTAGGAAACAAACCTAAAAGATATAAAAAGAGAAAAAAAGAAATAAAGTATTCGCCAAAACAAACATGGTTACTGATTGAGAGATACCCGATTCCGTTTGTAAAATAAACCAAATGTACACGTTTATTCATGCCAAAGATACTTATTCATTAAGCAAAACGCAAAAGGAGTTTTGTATCAAGCTTATTAGTAATAGAAGATAAAGCTATTAATAGGGACCAGACATCTTTGATTATTGTTGTGTTTGGCTTAAAATAGTGCTGCAATCCTAAGCCAGCATTTTAAACCTGAATTTAGTCAATTTGTTAGTGATTGTATGTTGAAATGGTAAGGCTGATTATTGCTTTAATATCCTAACAGATTTGATCAGCTGCCATCAACAACAACAAAAAATCTTTACCTGTAAATTTTCAAAATAGTGGAGTTTACTCGGTAACATGACAGGCTAACTTTTTGATGGATGCTCCACAATGTTAAATGTAACTATGCATGGATAAAAAAGTATGGCATGTTGTTCTTTAATAATAAAACAATTGTAATAGATGGATGGTAAAAGTAATATTAACTCTGCTTCATCACACCACACTGCTGTTGATTATTTTCCTGTAGTCGACTATTCTAGGATATGCAAATCTGTAACTGCAACCACTTTATATGTTTGGATATATTTCCAGTGGAGTAACGTATTTTTACATTGGCTATGTTTTGTCACCAGTGAACCTTCCTGGCATCGACTTGATTTTAAGATGTATGACATTGTTGAATGCAGACTTTCACCAAGACGAAATACCGTATCTCGCAATGTTAGGCCACTAGAGCCAATGCAAATTTTAATGACTTCTTCCTTGACCAATGCTGCACCCTACCACCAAGTTTCATGCAAATTTGGCAGTCCTGCTTATAGTCAAACAGACAAAACATAGCCTTAGAAGAAAAAGAAAAAAAACAGACCTAAGACATTATATCTTACCTGACACAGACAGGAAGTCATCGACAGAGGTGATGTCATCCACAGCCTCGGTCAGAATGCGCACCTGCTTCTCCCATTGGTCTTTAAACACATCCATGTTGTCCTGAGCCACCTTGCTCTGGGGACGAGCCGCCAGCGTCAGGGCAGCGTTGATCACCTGGGTGAAGGTTGGAACAACTCAGCACAATCCCAAAATAAGAACTGGGTCACGGCTCCTTGTGGTAATTCTGGTCAATTGCTTCCTTTTAAACACCAGTGTAGCCTGGTGTTAAGACTTAAGTAGGTTTTAGACTTTTAAGATTATTACTCATCACACTGGACGAGTGCCAAGAAAAATCTTGCCTGAATTCTGTAACACACCGTGTGATAGTGTGTGTTCTCAATGTCAGATAATATATTGAAAATCCTCTGACAATAGACAGAATCAGTGTGATCCTGAAATCAGCTTTCTGTTGAAAACGGGTTTCACATAAACAACAATCTTTATCCATCCATCCATCCATTATCTATACCGCTTTATCCGTCTGGGTCGCGGGGAAGCTGGAGCCAATCCCAGCATC
>JAQQZR010000013.1:11325227-11335230 GCA_030068235.1 Notoglanidium macrostoma | reverse complement strand
TGGGTGACCCGGGGATCGAACCCAGGACCTTCTTGCTGTGAGGCGACAGTGCTAACCACCGCACCACCGTGCGGCCCAAACAATCTTTAACATAACTATAATGTAATAATTTTAGTTTAGTGGACATTATTGTTTATTTCTTATCATCATTGCCTGTCCTGTGAGCTTGGCTTCATCCTAATGGTGGATTTTAGATGCGTATCATAGCAGTGCTCACACTGATATTTTAATATAAAAAAAAATAAAAAATCAGCTGTCTTTGGTCCTTATGGTCATAGATCGACGTGAACATACCACGTTATGCAGTCTAAGACAAATTACTACCAAAGAATTCTTTTATGATGTGTGGTTTTTGTTTGTGAAAGCCAGTGGAAATCCAACCTCCAGACTTAATCAAGCAGCTACCATTGGTATTTCAGATATCAGAAGTGGAAGTACAGGTAAAAGCTGTTGTTTTAGCTTTTTTTTGCTCACTTCACTGAGAACACACCTGTCCCAAAAACATCATGGTAACAGAAAGTACCTCCCTCAAAACAAATGGGCCTTATGGCATCCTTTGCATATGCAATTTGAATCTAAAAAATAATAATCCCCACGTCTTCTTGGCCATGTGATATGGATCTCTCCAAGGGAGTGGTCTCCAAAACCCAGGACAGCTTTGAGTCCCAATGACCCGTGAGTGCGCTCTGAAGATGAGTTAGTCTGAACACCTCTACAGTATAACCTAGAGATGGGAATAAGATTTCCATTTGAGAAATGACCAACTTCTACATGATTATTTTTTTGGCTCTGAGAGCTCTCTGAGCCTGAGACAGGGACGCAGGCACAACCTCTGACCTTTCAGATTGAGCTCTGGTGAGAGCTCAGCACTCGGGAGTTGTATGTCAAGCTGAATGAAACCCATGGAACGTGCAGAACGCTCAGTCACAGAGCCAAGGACACTCCACACAGATATGCCATAAAGCTCAACAGCTTTCTGATATAGAGTAACACAGATCTGTGAGAAAGTCTGCCCTTCATTTGTTAAATTCGTTTGAGTTTCTGAGTCATTTAATGGTATTTATGTATTCATTCTTATTGAAACTTGATGGTTTAGTGGTATAGCAGGTAGTGTTGCTACCTCACAGATCCAGGATCTCCTGGATCTCATATGTTTTTCCTGTGTCTATGGAGGTTTCCTCCATGTTCTCCAGTTTCCTCGCACTTCCCAGCAACATTGTCAGATTGGTAACTCTAAATTGCCCTGAATTGTAAATGTCTGAGCTCCTGGTTCCTGGAACGCAGAGTGTATTTCTGCCTCAGATCCAGCGTTCCTGGGATAGACTGCAGAGCTACAAAGACCCTGCCCTGGATAAAATGCTTAAAAATATATAAACTGCATTTAGGTATTATTTAAATCAATTTTTTTAATTAAAGTTATTTAACAAGTAAATGAATTTATTATTTAATTATTTTCATAAACAAACATTACTTACATTTCCTATTAAACAAATGGTTTATTGTTTAATGTTTAAATGTATTTGAATACACTTATTTGATTTTTTTTTCATATCAATTAGATTTGCATACAAACTGATTCATTTCATTCATTCATTCATTCATTCATTCATATGCACAATGGATGTGCAATTTTGAGCAAAATAAAGACATTTGGTTGGATTTTAATGTATTACACGTAAATAACACCACCCCTAAACCTAACATTCACTTCAGACCGACCTGAACAAAATTTAACTGAAGAATTTGGACTTTTCACTCAAGAATATTAGCTGAAATTAAATTCTTCTTCATTTTTTTTTACATTTTGGCTAAGTTTTATTTTTACTTTATATTTACTTATTATACATGCCCATATCCACTCTCACTAAAATGGTCCCATTTTGCAATTCAGGGTCTCATTTATGATGTTATTTCCAGGTTTTATGTACATATTGTATTCAATTTACTCTAGATAATTTACTGTTATTAAACCTGATGTGTTTTAATAATTTAATAACTTCTCACATTTAGCATGTGTTCAAGCTGATGAACAAAGAATTTTCTAATTAAATTTCCATCCAATATCAGGCCAATAATTATGTAATTATCGTGCTTCGCTGTAACTGGACCATTGTTTCCTCCCCCTCGTTAGAATTATTATTAATAACTGTTTGAACGACCTCTTTTACAGAAACCATCTGTGATCATTTATTTGGATTATTTCTGTAATGCTATAATCCTTTTGCCAGATAAATGAAACCTGTTGTCTATTACGAGATGATCCACAGAAATAAACCAGACTCCAGGTGCACGTCAACTTCCACACATGTCAGTGAGGACACGGACAGTAACGTGTTCGTTCAGATCGCTTTCCTGAAGGAATAAAGAACATGCAGGAGAACACACAGCACCTTCCTCTGTCCATGTTCATTCATTCAGATCGTTTATTCATCCGTTGCCTGGAGCGCTGTTCTGTGACGCACGGCTGTACCTTTCCCGCCAATGCTGCTTCATCTAAACACTATCAGAACTGGGGTTATTGGACCAGAACCGACAGACCCGAGGTGTGTAAACAGAAAGGAGAAGATATGTGGAGATTTTACTCTGGAGCTGGAGAACGTTGAGGAGACAAGATTTGTCTGCTGAATTAAATTCAGAAATTATTATTTCAAACCTTATCGAAACCTAATTGTCTTTAATCTGTCTTTTAATTCTTTTAATGCAAAGAGGCACAGGCTCTTTCACTTCCACTCACTTCACATCAACCACTCTCCATGCTTTGCAAAGGTCACGTACATGTTTGTATATCTTTGATTCAACTTCCCGTTTCTTTCATTTCCTTTTGATTTCTTTCTTCCTTTTTTTTTTTGAGTAAGCGAATCATTTCCGCAGCTTTTTTGTCTGAATGAATTTCTAAATGATTGAGTGCTGTTTTTTTTTTTTAATGAGAAATGAAGAGCATGAACAAATATCCATATAAAAATACTTTTTCTAGCCATCATTTTTATCAGGTCTCATGTCTGTTTTTCTGCCGCCATAAACATGAAAAAATCTATATATGGCAATGTTTTGCTTCTTCTTTGACTTTTTTAATAATTTATCTAAGGAAGTCTATCTGATCCAAACTCATTTCTGTAAAATATATATGATGAAATTAGCACATACTTGCTTCAAATGACCTCAAAACTACACATCACAATTCCAATTATCCTAATAATGATAATTAGATTAGCTATAACATTCTCAATGTATACAAAAAAAGTAACGACAATATTTATACAGGGTTATAAAGTTCCTCGTATTCAGAGTTGACTTACACACCTGCTTTGTCCATTTTGTGAACTCGCGATTCAGATTATTAAAGTCGCCTGCATGTAGTTCACACCACTGAGGTTGCCAGATATTTCTTGAGTAAACATTGACTTTAAACTATTATTATTTAATTAATATAGTATTAATTAAATTACTGTTAATCACTCAAGCTGGAGAAACGCTCTCGGAAATTCATGTGTAAATCTCACGTAGCTTCTGCATACAGATGTGCACAATTTTGTTTATTAATTTAGGATCTAACACTACTAGGGCTGGAATGACATATCAGCATAATCAAATATGCTGATTACGTAAATATGTGTGTGGAATGCGTCCACGTGTCGTAATGTATACGTTCAGCCCCAATTACAGCAGCTCCCACTCTTCAATCATCCAAAATTAAGCTGCCATGGTAGGTTGTATCAGTTTCATAAAGTGTGCAGAGCAATGGTTTATTAGGTCTCGGCTTAAAGAATTCCCACAATCAGGTTCAGGCTTTTTTGGGATAAGTGTCTCATTTTCAGCATAATCAGGGTAATGGATTACGTTGACGCATCATTCCAGACCTAAAAACTACATGTGGATTTCTGTAAAGCTGCTTTGTGACATTGTGAACTGTTAAAAGTGTTGTATGAAAGGTTCTTACCTGAGGACACAGGCTGTCGATCTGTGTAGCGGCCATGCGCACCAGCTTCACCCCTTCCTCATTGTTGGAGATGGAACATGCCAGATTAGCCACCTGTATAAGAGCGAGCGAGAGAGAGAGAGAGAGAGAGAGAGAGAGAGAGAGAGAGAGAGAGAGAGTTGGTGAGATATTGGATCACCAGTAAAGGCTTGTTAAAATACCACATAAACAACAAGTCAGTCTTGCCATTTAGTTGCGTAAATCCTGCTGACCTGCTAAATCACACACACTCACACATCACACCACACACATCACACACACTCACACTACATTCCTCGTCCTCTTGCTGTTCATGTCGTCAGTCGTCAGCTATCAGCATGGCCTGCTCTGCTCGGGGATTTTATGCCTGACTTGCAAAGGCAATGTCAGGGCAAAATATGTACAGAGGTTTAGAGCGCGTTCAAGTGTTAGATTAGTATTTGTTATTTCTCTGCATGAAGAATGTGAATTTTGGTGACCCCTCCCCTTCTTCACCACCATCACCTCAAACAACCCTCTTTTCCTTTCCTTTTTAAATGTCCACCAGGCTCCAGAACATTAACGAGGACCCGGACCTGACTCGACCCGCCGCTGTCTTTTGTGTAGGAAGTGACAGCTACACACGCTACTCATAAGTTGCCGTCGTGAAACACAATTACCCCCAAAATGTCAGCGAGTGCATGGAGAGAGGCCTAATTGGAGCCCATTTGGTACGTCAGCAGTGATTAGCTGGCTGTGCCGTGGTGCTACACTGGAGTCATCCTCATTAGGTCCGAATATTCAGAATGATCATGGCAGTATGTGGCAGCATGTGGCTCAACCATTTGATCCAAACGCACATCTCGGAGTGTAATTAAAGTAGCAGATGGCCCAGCTAAAACAGAACGCCATGTTGCCTAATTTCGAGGCAGAACATGATCGACAGGGACCTTGCTACCTGCTACCTGCTACCTACGTTATGTCCGGCTCAGCTAGCCACACTGTACTGCACACAGCTTATTTATTAAACCGATCGTTTGCTGATTATCGCGCTTTACTATATGGCTAACATTGAATTCTAAATTCACTTCACGCCACTGTTGATATTTTTTCCCTATACCAGCACACCATGGAGTGTTTTATTCCTTGCATAAATAATTCTAACACCTTTATTAAAGTCGGTCTGAACTTAAGTGATTATTGTTTTGATTATTAACTCCTATTAAACGATTATATAGATTTGAGGATTTGGTTAAAAGAGTACTATTCTCAGTACTGAGCTCACTTTGAGTCAAGTTTGTGATGTCATTAAATATTTTGGGCAAAAAACATTCAAGATTAGAGAGTGACCCGAAACCTGGGAACCTTCAGACGGAGATCTTTCATGCTAAACTAGCGGGCCTGCTAGCTAACACACAAAAAATTTTCATTGTTAGGGTTAATGCTATGTTCTGATATTGAGGATTCCACTTGAGACTAAACTGGGCTTGATTATTAGTAGTTACTGTAGCTGGCTGGCAATTTGGTAGTAAAGCTCCAGATGCACCATCCATCGTTGACATAAAGACATCACTCGTTCAGGTCAACTGAATGTGCATTAGAGGATCCCTACTCATGACCATGTTCTCCATTGAGATTCTGATGGCTTTCAGTGCTATGATGGATCATCTGCCTTCTAGGGCGTCTGGATGTAAGAAGAAAGCAAACGACCGAGACAGAGGGATCAAGACAGTGAGAGGTATGTGTGTGTATATACAAGACATAACAGTTAAACTGAGTGCCTGGGCCATCTGCCATCTGTGCTGATGGAGAGCTCCTGTGAGTAGCCTGGAGTACTGGGACCTCCACCATTTACAGGTAAATAATGATCTCCTGCTGCAGGTGTGGTTTGGAAGACAGAAGCATCTCCTCTTATACCTCTTATAACCTAAATTCATTCTAAACACTCTGAGCACGAGCCAAGCTGAGGCGTCCAATCCAATCCAAAACTTCGCAATTACTTAAAGAACCTTCTTGATTTTCTTTTTCTTTACTTTCTGAAAAGAGGCCTCATGTGATGCCAACCAGATTGCCAAACCCATTTTAATGGTTTCATTGGCAAATAAAGTGAGTTTAGTGTTGCACCGAAGAAGAAAATGAGCTTCAGAGAGCAAACTCACAACATGGTGTGACATCTTTGAGTTTTTGCCATCAAACTATTGATTTTTCTTTTTTCTTTTTCTTTTTTTTCGGAGCTCAGATTCCAGTGGGGTTCAAGATTATAGATCAAAGATGTCCAATCTGATCTGAAATGGACCAGTGGCTTTCATTCCAAGCAAGCAGAAGCTACACCCTGAGAGCCAAGATTAACTGAATAAACACTTGGAATCAGGTGTGGCTCATGATTGACTGGAATGGAAGCCTGCAGACTGGGTGGTTTCAGCACCTGTTTCAGCACCAGTCTGTTTAGTTTATTATGTGTTACAGTGTAAGGGATCTCAGGAAAATCTTGGTTTATGATAATGAGCCTCCTCCGAGTCAGATTATACAATGAATACAACAACAGACCTGTGATTAAGGATGATAATTATGACATTCTGCTCATGTCATCAATCAACGTAATCCAGAAATCAGCTCAGACAGAAAACAGGCTCAGGTTTTGTTTCGTTTATTTATCCATTAGCAGGTCTATATTTTGTCAGCACCACTACCATATTTGTAGTTGTCCAGTGAGTTTGGCCCACTGGTGGCACTTAGACAAGTGTCTTCATGAATGTAACAAGAAGGATCCAATCTAAGCAAAAAATCTGGAATGTCAAAATAGCCAAAAGCAAGAATATAAAAATAAATATGTTCCTAATTCTGCCATAAACAGCCACTTTTTGGCACTCATACAGACATTTTACAGGTATTTCTCCACCAAGAATATTGCACACTTTCTAGCCAATGTTCAACAGGAAAGGTAAATGTGCCAAGCACTCAGTAAGACATTTTTTCTTTCATGGCAGGATTTCTAAGCAGTAGCACCTGAAGAAAGAACTGGAAGATAGGAGACGCTGTTTGCCTGACCGGTCTAGCCGATTACCTGCCGTGTCCCCGGATGGAGCTTAAATAAATCAGACTGACACCATGGCCAAGACTGAGGAGCGTGGCCCACTGGGGAAGTGCAAAAGCAGGGTGCTAAGAGCATCCACGCCAGAGCTACTCACAAATCCTTCCTACAGAGCCCCATTGGTGCCAAGCCACAAGGTCCCAGCAGTACCTGGCTTCTGGGTATGTAACCTGGAACTGCAAAGTGGACCAAGTTTTAAATAAAGCAGGAAGTCTGGAACCCTGAAATTACTGATGATTATGAAATGAAAAGATGAAGTACACTTTGAGTGCTTTTTATGCCCATGCTGTTTCTATAAAATTGCTCGTCACAGCTTTTAGAAGTCTAATGGGCCATATTTCTCAGGGCAATGTTTATAATTATGTTTTTAATTCAGACATGTACCTGAAATCTGCCTTCATTGTTTAGGTAAATACAGACAAAATGACCCAAATAGCGAGCCTTAAAAGCAAGACCAGCTGGTTGAAATTTAATTATCTTTTATTCGGATCATGTCTAAGTCTAGACAAAGCTTCTTCAGCAGTGCGTCTCGAAAAAAGGTACAAAGAGTGAGGTGACATCATTATGAACTATAGAGGGGCACTGCTTTTTCAACGTGCAGTGTGGAAACACATCATCATTCTTTCTTAGCTGGAATACACAAGCACTGAAATGAACAGAGCAATGAAAAAAAAAAGATAATCTCCATCTTTGGATCAGAATAAGGGCAACTCAGAAAAGACAGCATTATGTGCAGTTTGCATCAATAAAAATTAAATAAATATTGAAGAACAATGTGAAAAGAGTTAGCAGCTAGGAGTCAATTAACAAGAAAATCAATGCATCTGGATTACTTGGTGGTTTAACTAAGTGGAGAACTTGTAAGTGGAAAACATAGACTAATCAATAATTAATAGCTGATTAATATTTTTGAGAAGCTACAGAAGGATATCGATTAGTACGTGGTTCATGTAAAGCTGTAGTTTTCCACTAACATATAAAAAGTAAATGAAGAAAAACAAATAGATTCCTGGATCGAATTTCCTGCAGGTTATTTAGTACATGAAACAGCTCCAGGGTTCCTGTTTCGATCCTGAGTCAGGGTTACTGAGCAATCTTCTCTCCATATCCATGAGGTTCTCCATTTTCCTCCTTCCAATATGTGAATAAATGGTGACCTATAGTAGCCTGGTGTACCATCCAGGGTACCTTCCCAAATCACACGCAGCATTGCAGGGATAGGGAATGTATACACCATGACCCTGACCAGGATAAAGTTTTACCAGCAAGCAAGGACACTATCAGAGAGTGTTTGAATATAGTTTATCTCAATCTTTCAACTGAATAAACTTTTAGGCTCTGAACTATTTCTTCACTTCATTCTCATGTCAATGCTCATCTGACCTTTAGCATATGTTAGTCTTTCAAACTTTCTTGAAGTATTACTTCAATCTGTAGAACATTGAAGAGTGGAATTGATTCATTCATTCACTGCGTGGGAGTTGTCATGACTGTGGACCTGACATCTTTTGCCGGATTGTTGTTATTATTAGAGCCTACCTGCCCTTGGCTTTTCCTTCAGAGAGAGAGAGAGAGAGAGAGCCAGACAGAGAGAGAGACAGAGAGTGAGAGAGAGAGAGAGAGAGAGAGAGAGAGAGAGAGAGAGTGAGTGAGAGAGACAGACAGACACAGAGAGAGAGAGAGAGTGAGAGAGAGAGAGAGAGTGAGAGACACAGAGATATAGATAGAGAGACAGAGACAGAGAGTGAGAGAGGCAGAGAAACTCACAGAGAGAGAAAGAGAGATAGAGAGAGAGTGAAAGAGAGACAGAGATATAGACAGAGAGTGAGAGAGACAGAGAGACACACACAGAGAGAGGGGGGGGGACAGAGAGCGACATTACACAAAGAGTGAGAGGCAGAGAGACAGAAGGTGAGAGAGAGAGCGAGAGAGAGAGACACAGAGAGAGAGAAAGAAAGACAGAGTGACAGAGAGACAGAGATATAGATAGAGAGACAGAGACAGAGAGTGATACAGAGAGTGAGAGAGGCAGAGAGACGCAGAGAGAGAGAAAGAGAGATAGAGAGAGAGTGACAGAGTGAGAAAGAGTGAGAGAGAGACAGAGATATAGACAGAGCATGAGAGAGACAGAGAGACACAGACAGAGAGAGAAACAGAGGGGGGGACAAGGAGAGACACACAAAGAGTGAGAGGCAGAGAGACAGAAGGTGAGATAGATAGAGAGAGAGAGAGAGAGAGAGAGAGAGAGAGAGCTATGGCATGCTAATTGCCACTGGCTAGCATGCAGCTGGGTCGGTCACAGGGCTCCGCTATGAAGCCTGGCTGACTCCAGACTTGTTTCAGCTTGACTTGTCTCTGTTCTAAACTTCAAACTGAGACAATCAGGATATAGTCTTGCTAATTACTAGATATGGAATGATTAGCATGAGCACAAAGGTTGTTGAGCAGGTGTTGTGGCTATAATGAGTATTATTGTATTTGTCTGAGACATTTATAAAGAGTAAAGCTTGTAAATAACATGGAGAGCGGTCATGCAACATAGGAAGAAAACATTACACGTGATGATACAATCCTGTAACCAAGTGGAAATACATCCTGAAGCTATTGGGAGTCTGTCTTAATCATAATGACTCATCTGCCTGGTTCCTCAGACAACAAAATTATTGCCTGGAAAACTTACATTTTTAAGTTGCAGCATAATTAACTGCCTGCTAATAAAGCGGCTGATAAAGTGAGTGAGTCACAAAAAAAAGGCAACAAATGAAGAAAGAAATGAGGGGCTAAAACCATGCTCATTACTTTGCTTATCTTTTCCACAAATCAATTTGTCTTGATTGATGCTGATTATTTAAGGTCAAAAGATTTGTAGAACAGAGGTGTAAAAACACAAAGTAGCTGTGTTCACACACACACACACACACACACACACACACACACCCACACACACACACACACACACACACACACACACACACACA
>JAQQZR010000013.1:11315030-11325127 GCA_030068235.1 Notoglanidium macrostoma | reverse complement strand
ACACACACACACACACACACACACACACACACACACCCACACACACACACACACACACACACACACACACACACACATAAAAACCACAAGAAACCAAATTAAACTGTTTTGTTTTGCCGAGGTGAAAAAAGGATATGCTTGACCCAATACATATTATGTTGAATGCATCTTTTCTTTTTGAGCTTCAGATGCACAAGAACAGCCAAAATCTGCAGAACACTGAATGATGCCTCCATTAACCTGCACTCTGAACACCAGCCAACAACAGGCAGAAATTAAGCAAGTGATCACATGACACTATGCACAACTTCTTTTTTATTGTTCTCTGTAAAATGTGGGTGGGTGTTGTTCCTTTTCTGAGAATTATACTAATTAAGAATTTGGTTTCTGACTTTTGTTGATTTTGTTGATTTGTAATGTTGAAAATGTTCCGTTCATAATATTTCACATTTCATATATCAACTTTTATTTTCATTTTTAAAAATCATGCTTACTTTTAGGTTAGACAAAGTTGATACAAGTTTTGAGACAGATAAACTCTAAACAAAACCCATCACAAACACAGCAAAAGAACAAAAGCGGGATACACTCAATGCACTTCAAAGGATACGTTAAGCATTAAAGGTCCACAATGTAGGATTCTACCACCTGAATTCCCCACTCTTTCCCGTCCGTTTCCAAGCATGTGTTAGAACGTACGGTGGCCATCAGGTGCCTCTAGCTTACTTCCAAATACTTACATTCACACTCCCTTGCTTTTTCCATGCTAAATAATAAGTACGATCCTCCATTTTATAAAGTTCGGGTTCTCACACTTCGTTTTCCTTTTTTCTTCCTTGTCTTCCTTCCAGATTCACAATGCCACTTGTAAAAATGTGAAACACAGAAACGCTTTCTAGAGGTTTGTCCGTTCTGGGCTACTGTAGCGGCGCACCATTAGCGGTGGACCCGCTCCCTATGTAGAAATAAAGGTCCCATTCTAAGCTTACGAAACCACAATGACTCATAGTTACAGATAATTATAGACTAATGATAATATAATTATGAATAACATATTCCATTTCTGCTAATGGATTCTGCTAAATCCTGCATAGTGGACCTTTAATCTACTTTTCTAACTAATTGTTTCTTGTCCATCTGAAAAGAGCAGATCTGATAGCGATTGGTATGTTTTTAATAAAAAGTGGTTAATTTTCCAAATTGAACTTTCCTTTAGTTGTGATAAGAATGATAAAGATTGTTTTATCGGAATAATGAAAGCGTGACTACTCTAACACAAAGACTGCTCTTAGTGTTGTATATTCTTTGGATGAAGTTACATTACATAGCAGCCAGTGGTGTGCAATCCAATATTAACGACTACATCTACATGAGCAAGAAGCCAAGGTCCAAAGCTCAGCTTGGCATATATAACACCAATAAATGAATGAAATCTAAATATGATTTATAGTCCTGAGTGGAGTGCTTATGTCTGGGAGCAGGCAGTCATGACTTGAACGAACACCCAGTGACTCATTTCTATCATATAAAACTTTACTGACTCAAACACGGGACAGGGAAAGTAATCGGAAACAACAGAAACCACATATAAAGCAAGGCGGATAAAAAGAGAGGCTGTGATCCTTAAAGGAAACATAATGACTGCTGGATTGGTGAGAAGATCAATCACGGCATGTGAGTCCATATTCCCTCTTTAAATTCAATCATTTTTTAACGTCAGCATATATCTGCATACCAAGAACCACTGGAGCTGTCAGCATTTGAAGTCTTGCGTGTAGGCAGATCCCATTTGCATAACAAAGGCAGTAACTAGCTTCGAGAACACCAAGCGCTGGACCTTGGAAGTTTTGGAAGTCCGCGTCTTTGTTGGGGTTTTTTTTGTGTCTGTATATAAATAGATTTATGGTAGCCATCAGGCAGTTTTTTTATTAAATAAAAATTTTAAACTGAATTGAAATTAATTCATTTAATTTTTTAATGTAGACCTGACTCATTTTATACGCACACTTTATTATTAAATTTGGTACACGGCATATTTTTCCGCGAGTACAATGCTTGTCCAATGGCACGGTCCATTTCTTTGTGATGAATAAGCTGTAATACACCAAATAATGCGTATCTCAGTTGCGTAATTTACAACAACTTGATAAAAATGGATGATTTCTTAATAGTACGATCTCTACTAAATTTACTTTCATATGAAATCTCACAGTTCGTTGCGAGAGTTTTGAAAATGATGCAGAATGGAAAGACAAATTTCATGTTCAGTAGATCTTCGATCTTGAAGCTGATAAAAAAAGTCGTAATTTAAAAGTTTTCTTGCAAAGCACTTTTTATATGATAGTTTATATCCAAAACTTTATAAAAGCAAAACGAAATGTCTTATTTTAGGCACTGAAACCAACAGGGAATATGCTGATAAATGAAACGGTCAGAGCAGTTTACAGAAAGATTAAAGGATGACATAACAGAGATAAAAAAAATTACAAATTGATAATGTAACACCTACACTTGTTACATATAATCTACGCAGACCTCACTAAAGTTGAGATTCTTGTTATGGCCGTGCTTATGCCCTCTATTTGGTATCTCAAATCAAAAGGATAGTGGATTGATACAGCAACCTTTCTGACCATGATGAGTGGATAACAGATCTTCTTAAAGCATAATGGACCAAAACCTGGCAGACCTCTGGAGACGGTGGCGCCGTGGCCCACTTCAATTGACGTATCGATTGCTCCTTGGGATTGCTGCAAGCCCAGCAGTTGCACTGGGCAGCTGAGCACAATTATGAAAATGGACCAGAAGTTGTTCTTTTTAATTTGTCTGTGTATTTAACAATACTTAGGAGTCGGCATTTAAAAAGTGCTTGGGGAGAAACCGTGCACTTTATGTTTAATTTTGGATAATTCATGCCAAAGGCTATTGCACCGTTCCTGTGGAGAGCACTTTTTGCCTCGCCGGGGTATGCCCTTCGGAGGAGGATTTGATAATGATGATGTACTTTGCAAAACAAACCATAAGTGTGAGTCTTTAGCTTTTTCGTCGTTAGAACATTTTGTGCGTAAGAGTGAGGCAAAAGTATTACTCTGAGACGCAAGTGGAAAGCTGGCTGACTTTCAGTGGCTTTCTCGTGTGCAGCGTGTGTGTGTGTGTGTGTGTGTGTGTGTGCGCTAATAAAAGAGGAGTTCTGATCTATCATTTAGAAATTAAGACCTTATTTCATCTTGTAGACCACAGAATGTTCCAGACTTTCTGGTAAATAAATAAGCGCGTATATGACTTCATTCCAAACTCTGGTTATATCGTATTTCATTAAAAAAGAAAAAAAACAAAAACTTTCTGAAATTCACTGTGCTCTGGGTGTCACGTTACCTGCACACACCCTGCGCAAAAGCAACCCTCTTAGAGCTTCATTATAAACTCAAATCGAGAATATCGCTAAAAGGTTTTTTTTCTAGCTATACTGTCACGATGTCCTTAACAAAAATTACGAAAAGCTCTGAATTTCAAAGGCATTTTAAATCCGAATCCAGACAGAGATATGAATGTATTTCAGGTAGTAACAATGCAGATAAACCAACCATGTACACTCCGGAACAGCCCTGCATATATATTCGTGACGGTCGCTCACCTCTCACCTTGTTACAGCCCATTCCTGCTGAATGATGGCTCTTTGGTGAGGTGATGATTCATCCACACTTCACCTACAGCAGAACAGACTGATGATGAATTGCTGGTGAACACAACCGTCAATATTGTTCTTCATCACACGTCAGGTAATCCGTTTGGGAGAACAAGTCACAAAATTGGTGGAACATGGACAACCCAACTAGTCTGAAAACCCAACACATAATCCATACCTAATGTTACCAGTATATCTACAATCCTCAATGTCATACATACCATGTGCCAATCCAGTTGTTTCATATTTTTGATGATAGGTAACGTCTGACCATAACCCGATACCCGATACTGATGCGATATTGACACCCTAACCGTTAACCGAGCGGACTTTTGTGCAAGTTGTTCAAGCTTTTGACAGGTTTCGCTCAACATCACAGATTCACACTACAAAACAGAGCCAAAGACTGGATCAGAAAATCAGCTCTCCATTCTGATACAGATGCAGAAGTATTAACCAGGCAATGTACAGTCAGCTCCAAAATGACTGACATCTTCACATAAGGAAAAAATATCACTAAATAAATAACTCACACAATGTCTAACATTTTTAGCTTAATCACAAAGTGCAATCAAATGTTCTACTAGTCTCTGAACCACAAGTTCTGAAGTGCAACAGTGCCAACGAACGAACCTTCAAACTCAATGGTTATTCTTTATTTTTATTCCTTAAAAGTCACTTCATGTCTTAAAGCAATCATGGCCTGTCGTTTCTCTTTACATAGTTGAGTGCTTCTTGACATAATACGGATTACTACAGTTGATGAAGAGAGCTATTTACTGTACACTACCATGACATAACCCAACCGATGATCTCAAACACATTACGAAGGCAAGAAATTCCACTATATAACATTTGACAAGGTAAAACTGTTAACTGAAAAGCATTCTAGGTGACTACCTCATGAAGATAATGCCAATAGTGTGCAAAGTTGTCGTCAAGGTCAACGCTGGTTACTGTGAAGAAACTAAAATATGAAATATTTTCAACACTTTTTGTACATCACATATGCGTTATTTCAGCGCTCTGATGTCTTAGGTGTTGTTCTACAATGTAAAAACAGTCGAAACGAGATCTTTTCACACGGCACAGTTTACAGTCTACTTTGTATTGATCATTAATCCTGAAAGGCATCCAGATTCAGCTGTCATTTCCTGTCCGCTCATCAGCATGACAATATACAATAGAACTATGATAGTATCACAAAGTATTGGATGTTGGTATCAAGCATTTCCTGAGTAAGTGAGCGCAGCATTGGACTGACGCTGGATCAGTATCAGCACATCCCTAATAGGGATAATAACTTTTGCTCGTTGTCTTGAAGCCGTTTGCCTCAACTGCACATTCACGGCTCGATCTCATTACAAACCTTGTGTTGCCGATGATGAATGTACCACTATTCAGTGCACTATGGGAAAGGTACCAGATCCATTAGCGCTGACATTTATACATGGGTACACTCGGCATTCTCTTTCTCTTTCCTGTCAAGTACATATACACAGACCTCAAATTCATTACACCTCGACTGTATTCCTTAAAGCGTACACCACATCATCAATACTTAATTCAACCTTCTACAATTCTGAGTGGATGTGCACTGAAATAACATATTAAAACAACACTTCAGTAGTCTGCGTACGCTCTGCCGCTATCTGGGGTGTAATATATTGATCAGTGTAATATATTGAAAACTCAAGGCCATGTGCAGTAAATGTGAACCCGGCATCCTCAGCCTGTCTCTGCCTGCAGCAGCTGCTACCTCCAGCCGAAGCCTTTCGATCTTATGAATTGTGACGTGGCACAGCAGACGCTGCTTCTCGTCTTTATTTAGGAACTCGGCAGATCATTTCAATCGGAAAATCTGCCTGCTTTATCTCGCGTTGGATTCTTCAGAGCCTAAACAAAGCACTTATTGTGAGAGAACAATGGCAGATAATGCAGTGCAGGAAACATCCAGATCAATCAAGAGCCTGGCAGTGGATGGAGGCTGTCTGGATGGACTTGATCTTGATTAACCAAAGATGCTACCTTGCAGCAGAATTAGGCTTTGTAATTACACAAATATGGACTTGTCCATGCCTCATGTCCTTATACATCACTGTTGAGTTCTGGATTCTGATTGATGGAAAGGTGTTGATTAAGGCTGGAAACTTTTTAAAGCTGGAAATCAGAACTATCCTCAAATTTACCCTCATCATCAATTCCACATCACTCTCTTGTTCCTCCTCCAACTCATTATCCTATTATCCATTTTACAAAGTTTAGCCCTCGGAACATCGAGCCATTTGTTCATATTTGCTGGATTTTCTCTGACATCGTGTATAGAATTTGGGAGGCTGCACAGTCTGGTGTGGAGCTCCTGATCTAGATCGAGATTGTTTCTTTTAAGGATTCAAGTACAGGAACATGAAATCCTTCAGATGATCTTGTAATATTATCATTTGTCTTTTAAAGAAAGGAGAAGGGAAAGAAAGGTGAACGGATGTGCCTTTGAGACATCAAGACTTAGCTCAGATTAATATAAATGAACATGAATGAAGGCACAGAAGTCTATTTTAAACACTTAAATCACCAGTTTGACTCTTTTATTCTTCATAATGTTTGCATAACTTGCTCTGGGACACGGCCGTGCCACTATAGTTTTATCTAATTAGCCTATTAAGTGGACAGATATAACATTTGTCACAGATCACCAATTAACTCCACCCCTACAGGCAAATACTTCACAGTCACTTTTCATCCACGGCCTAATAATAACCTCCGCTTAATTTTCCAGATAGCTATAATTAAAGAATTTAAATGTTTATTGTTGAAAATGGGATGCAAAAAGGGCACTCGAGTCTGCAATATTTTTCCATTAGTGGTTCTATTTTTGGGTGTTGTTTTGCATCAATTATATCAGTATTCAGTGTTTTTTTGAAACCGAGAGATAATATTGAGAAATCCGTTTTCTCCCATCCATCCATCCATCCATCCATCCATTTATCAAAGATCAAAGGTTTGTGTATCTTGGAAAACGAGCAAGGAAAAAAGTGGCACAGCATTAAATGTAACTCTAAAGAAAGAGTGCAATGGTTTAATTAAAAAGGAAAATGCAACTGCTGGCATATTGCTGTGGTATGAGAAGAATTAAACACTTCAGGACATGCTGTTATAGGAAATTATTCAACATTCATTCATCCATCCATCCAATTACAGTTGTGCACAAAAGTATATAAAAATATGGCAAACAAATAAAAGCAGATTTTCCGTTTTCATATAAAATCCTTAGGGTGTGTAAACTTTTACATGCAGCTATTATTATAAGGATTATTATTTCTCGGTGGCACGTATAACAGTGTTGCTGCTTCAGAGCAAATAGATCCAGGTGTCTGAATATGATTGAACCCAGGAGGCACTTATTTCTGGTCATTAGTAATCGTGCTGCTATTAAATGCAACTTTGAATGATTACAAAAACCACAATGCTGTTTATTAATTAAAAAGAAAATGTAATTGTTAGCAAATCGCTGTTGTACAAGAGGAAGAAAACACATTTGGATGTGCTGTTATAGGAAAATAATCAACTTCCATCTATTTATTCAGCAATTTACCATGGAGTGCAAAAATTTGTGCACCCTTGGCAAAAATGCCAAAGAAATAGAAATGCATTTTCCCTTTTTTTGCCACTCAAAGGCAAAAAAAAATGCATAGATAGTGTAAACTTTTGCACTCAACAACTTTTTTGAGGATTTTTTACTTTTCACCAGCAACACTGTTACCTCTTCACTGCAATTAGAATCGGGCATTTTACCCTATTTTACATTTCAAGGAATTAATAATAGTGCACATTGTGTATCTAATATGAAAATCTACAATCTGTATGTGTGTTTATAGTTTATACCGAGACATAAGCGTCTCATCATCTAGAACCAGCTCATGGAGCTCGGAGTGGGTGGGGCACTGGGGCATATATCCGATTAGACGATCCTGCTAATAGCATTCTTATGCTTCTTGATCTTAAAATAAATAAAGAAAGAAAGAAAGAAAAAACAGGCCAGATGCGGAGCATTATTGAATCTAACCTAATAATAGATAAGAAATACGTCATGCTGAAGGGAAACCATAAACCTCATTAATCTGCATTTGCTTTTAAGTCGTAAAGTCCCATTTTATCAGTATAAGCAGAAAAACTGTATTTATGGCAACAATGGTGAAACTATTTATTGCTAAATTCATCTTGCTGTTGGATGTAAATTATAAGGCAGGCATAAAATAGATGTATAGCAGGGCTGAAAGGATTTATGCTGATAGAATCAGGCGATAGGCAGGGATGGAGTGATTTCTGTACAGTTTAAACTCATAAAGGTTTTAATGCCACTTTATTTTTCACTTCCTGCCTCTTAAGACTCAGAGTGGTCTTACAGCATTTTGGAAAAAATCATTTTGTTTTCTGTTCCACCCCATGATTCCCTCCTGCTTTTGACCCAGATTGACTCTCATTGACGTAAGAAATAAAAGCACTCTTAGTCATGCTGTTATAGGGAAACATCAACAATGGTGTAGTGTTATAAAGCAGGAACTTGAGTTTCTGGTCTTATAATACAGCAACTTGCCAAGGATTACAATTTTGTATTCATTATCAATAAGCATCATACTTTTCTGTCAACTTACAGTTACATTTAATGTTGTGGAACATCCACAAAACAAGTTCGTTCCTGTTGTCACTTACATTACAGCAGCTATAAACAGTCATTCCATCAGCAGCCTCCCTTTATCCCTCTCTTGAAGTGAATAAACAAAGAGAAAACCACAAAGAAGTGTAAACTCCTCTTTCCCGAAGATGTCAGAAAATGTAAAGTTACAGTTTTCCCTCTGCCTGTTACAAAGCGCTGACACTGGAGACTCCTTCCATACATGTTACATAAACATCTCCTTACTTCACCAACACAGTGTTAAAGATTTTGTAAAATCTGTTTATTTGGAGTGTTTACCATACAAATCCACGTGTATGATAATGTATTATAGAAAGTGCATTAAAATAAAGTTCATATAAATAATCAGACCTGCTGTTATAGAAAATAATTTAACATCTTCTGACCAATCAGAATTCAACATAACAGTGATGTTATAATGATTATGTGGTCACTTTTTTCAGCCTGCTTGATCTAGAACCGGACCTTCAGGTTCTTGTTGGATCCAGTTTAGGTCCATTCTAGCTATTGGATGTACAGTAGAAACAGGAGGACTGAGTTTATTTCTACAGGTTGAATCAGACCTGATATCTAGCAGGCGCAGAGTTAGCAGACCTCACCATTTCAGCTAGAGTGCTGGCTTCTTTTCTTTCTCCTTTTGTTCAGCTGATGAAGCTAATAGCAGCAGCTATGTAAGTGTTCAGGTACTTCTAGGGAATAAGAGGTAGCTCCTGAAGCGCAGCTCAGAGAGTTATGGATGATAGAACAGGGCAGAGAAAGGAAACAATCTGGCCCTACGAGGTAAAGCTTTCACACTGTTACACTCTTACAGTGCTTATTTTCTTCATTTAGAAGAAGACAGCATGGTGGACAGCTGTGACCTTCTACACAGGGAGAATTACAGACATAGCCCCATGTCTATTTCGTCCTGAGATTTAACGTCTCACTTTCTGTTGTGGAATTCTGCGCCAAAACAATGGCAACAAATTTTTGTGTGTCCATGTTGTGGGGAAATCATCGGCCAAGAACCAAGCCATCAGGGGAACATGAGTCTCTTTTACTTCCTCATGGAAGTTTCTGGAAGCCAGTAGGTTTCCATTCTCTCCCTTCTGCTTCATTAATCCAATAACAGTGTGATAAGAGTTCCTGGCTTACTCAGCCGTCCCTCGTTCCCAAGCAGGCTCAGAGCCGTGTGGAAGATTTGAACCCCAGAGGAGACATGAAGTCCAAACCACAACGCGGCCAGTACTGAGAGGAAAAGCAAATCAAACTGATGCAACTCTACTTAGTGGAGAACTTTAGGGTTTTTTTTTTTGGGGGTTTTTTTAAGTTCTTGTATGTGCACTCTCACAATGACTGGGTGAAGAAAAATACACTGCTACTAAAAATAATAACATTATTATGCAATATATATTCGGATGAACTTAAAAGTTAAATAAATAAAAAAATAAAAGGTAGTCGCTAAAAGGGTTCTAGTTGTTAAAGAAATTCTAATGTGGTCCAAAAAAAAAAAAAAAAAAAAGATTTAGAAATGTTGTATATGTAGATGCATGTAGAAGGAAGAATACGCTATACTTGTTTTCTTATTCCAGGGTGAAAAAAAAGAAAGAAGCAAAATGAAAGAAAAAGAATAGAAGTGACAGAAAACAAAAAATATAATATATTCTTATATATAAGCTGGTTTTATTTCTTTAGTTGTGCTTTAAAAAAAAAACATCCAATAACAAACCAAATAATATA
>JAQQZR010000013.1:11294424-11306924 GCA_030068235.1 Notoglanidium macrostoma | reverse complement strand
TCTGAAAGTACTGGCGTGTTTGGCTGAATACCAAATATTACCTTTAAACCAAGAATGTACTAATGTGTAGAGGTGTAACACGACGACAGGATTTGTGTCTGTAGCTTTTTAGTGCTCCAAACGTCCATTTCTGTAGCTGTATCTGGATTCAAAGCAAAAGTGGGCGTGGCCTAAACCAGAAAATTAAGCAGGAACCCTAACACAGTTTTGGAGATACTGGAAAAAAAACCCTCAAATGCAGAAACGCCAATGGCTCCGACAGTTCCTCAAAGAATAACTACCTTTTTTCTGTTAAATGTACAGTTCTTCTAACCTTTTGATATCAGCACGCCGAGGATTATACTTTTGAAACATTTCAACACCCACAGTCACATCACTTCAGTCCATAATTGCACTGTTGTTCTTTTTGGTTTAGTTTTTTTTCCCGATCCCATTCACGCGTTTATTATTTTTGTTTCGCCTGCCCGGGGTACTTTTTTCAGATAACAGATTTAGTTGGTTCTATTTCACAAAACATAAAAACCTAGTAGTTTAACTTTAACTTCTGTGACTCTGACCAGGCAGTTACTAATGATGAATGAATAAACGCCTGTCATGCATCACGCAATGCCACAAGGTCATGTTAATGAATGTGGGCTTTGTTTCTTCCACAAGCTTTCTATCTGACCACACGCCCGCAAGAAAGTAAAAAATCTCCCACTCATGGGATCCCGGTCCTGAGGCGCACTTCTAGTGTCAACCAGATGCCCTGTGAAAAAAACCTACATCTCATCTGCCTCCTACTCATATATTCATTTGTGTCTGTTTAGAAGACATTATCTGCTCATTGTATTCTGTTACATTCCTATTACCAATTTCTGTAGCACTGAGGAAGAGAATTTGAGCGAAAATTGATTACGTATTCACAAAATAATGGACACCATGCTGCATTATTGACTCAACACTGCCTCTTCAATGAGGGACAAAAAAAAAAAAAAAAAAATAGAACAAAACTGATTCCGTGCTTGTTAATAATACATGAGACGACTGACTGTAGTGATGCAAGTGACTCTAAATCTAAGGCTTTCCTCAAGAGATGCCCATCGTTCCCTAAGGCAAAGCGACTACCTTTCTCGGACTTTCACCCAGTCTTCTCTATGCTCTGTTCTTTCTTTCCCCCTTTTAATTAGATGAACAATGTTATGCAATATGAATGTGGGAAAAAAAAAGCATAGAAGGGAATTGCAAGAGCAGCTCCTTGTTATTCCAGGCTGCTACACCGGAGAGTTCGCAGGCTGTTAGTTGATGGATGTTTAAAATTCAATCCCTGCCCCAATGATAATGCAGCATCAGTGGAGACTTCCACATCTTTCAATCTCATCACAGAATCAAGTGCACTGTCTGAAGGCTAAGAGTGCTTTAAAGTAGCGTCCATACCGACGTCTTACACAGTATTTAGGCGCAGGTGGGATGAAAAGCTCAAGCAGTGATAGCGAATGTGCAGCCATATTTCCTTGAAATTGAAAAAGATATCAATGACGTATTGTACGTGGCGAGTTCATTTCCATCATTTCCACTGATTTGAACGCGTCTTCGGGAAGTTTAATAGGATCAGAGTTGACAACTGAGTAATTTTATTTTTCTGGCACGGACACAAACCCAAGCTCAGGGCTGAACTGGGAACGCTGGAGCTGAGCTCAGGTGGGCTTTCAGCAGGGATCTGTTTACGGACGCAAGCTTCCATGCCGCGTTACATGCTTAAATGGTGCAATGGTATACACGGATGTATTATTTTGCATGTTTATTGTGTTGATATTGTCATTGTTGTTAATAGTGTAGCCTAAAAAAAAAAAAACAGTGAATGTAAACGGAAATGTAAATTCGGCAGCTCCATTGACTTCATCGTAAAGTACAGTAGCTGCTTTCCACTTCTTGTTGCTATTTGTTAGCTAGTGTCCGTGTATTATGTCTGAACAAAGATGGAAACCAGTAATGAGGTAAGTCAATGTCATTAGCAGGCTTTGTATGTTATTTAACGTTTTTTCTATATTTGTAATTTCAGAGCACGCGATTAGACAACTATATTTGGCTTCTTGCTAACTGTGCATCAGGTATGCGTCATGAGTAAACAATGCGGCTTTCTTTTGGCGAGCACCTGTGCTGGATTAATAAGAGGCATTTCGAGATGCAGAGAAGACAAAGGCAGGCTAATTGGCACCAGAGGAGAGATTATAAAGGGCGAGAGAGGTAGAGCCGAAGAAAGGAAGAGAGACAAAGTCCATGATTATAGCCTCTTCATTGACTCGCTGGCTCATTTTCGGTCATCCATCTGGCACGTCTCTGATTCATCCCATGGGGAGGAAACACAGGGCATGAGCTCAGTGCAGTTAGCAATTAGCACCTGGGCTAGCACCTGAGAATGCCTCGTTCTGACACTAGAAAATAAGAGCTGAAGGAATGCAGCTGGCACCGTCAGAGGGACTCTTCATCATCCTCTGGCTTCGGTTAACCTCCATCATCGTCCAACAGGCAGAGCTCCTTCCTGCACCTGCGCTAATCCCTTCTGTGCGCTTCTCAATAACGAAATACTAATTGTGTAAAGGATTGTTGATGCAATTTGGTATGTGAGACGGACAGAAACGAGGAGTGTACTTGTTTGTAAAAAATAAGAAGGTGAGAGATGAGGGGAGGGGGGGGGAAGAGTACGAGATAAGCCAAGGACATGATCGATATCTAGAATCAATTTACAGAACGCTGGAGGGAAAAGAGCTAACTGGCGCAAAGCATTTCGGCAAGTACGATCCATAAAATGTGATCTTGCCAGCTCAAACGGTATTTAAGAAAATATTTAAATGTGTCGTTAGCTACTCCTGAAGGGTCCGAGAAATTCTTAAAAAGCAGTAGAAGGTGTATTTCGGTGGACCCTGATTTGCATGGGATGGCGCTTATGTTGCTCGGTGTGTCGTTTCTTCAAGAACGGAACTTTAATAACAGCCTCGTCTTTAAAGACAATATCCCCATCTGTCTTTGCCATATTTTATCTCTCTGTATTTATTACTCCCTTTTCGGATTTCGCCTCGGTCGGACCCCATCTGCCGCTCCCAGAGGAGCACTCGCTCATTGATTACAAAGAAGTAATTTTCCATTTGATATGATCACTCCAGGAGACTAAGAGCTTTCATCAGTATGCAGCTCACTAGGCCACCGTCAGCAGCTGTCTTAGTTAGGCCGCTTTGGGAGATAAACTCAGAGCCATCTAATAGGGTTCTCCTCGCAGACTTTATTCACCTTAAGAAATTGGAAAAAAATTAAACCAAACCCCCATGTAACGGCTTCAAGTTATGAAAGCTTCCACCCATGGGAGATGACTGGGATGATAATTAAAACACACTCTCAGAATATCATTAAATTAAACCAATACATAAGCAAAAAGGCTGGGCATCATTGTGTCTTACGACAGATTTCTTGCCAATATTGGTGCCATCGAGTACTCATCTATATCATGACATATCCATGTGGCCATGCATATCCATTAGATCACTTTTTTTTATATATACTAGGCTTGTTAGAAAATAAAATAAAAAAAATGTAATAACCTAACAGTACCTTCCACCCACCACCCACAGAACCGGCATGACGACACTGAGGCGGTTCTCTTTACAATGCAAGGCAAATAAATTTTAATAGTCAAGGAACTCTGCAGGAAGCATCTATAAATAAAGAATGAGATCTCATATAAAATTATTAAAATTTACAATTACCTACACTGGAGTGCTGGTTACTGAGCCAGATCACACTGCTCCATCAAATCCGCACCATTCACACGATATTTGTAATTATCAGGTCGTCTGAATAGGGCTGCTTGTAAAACACAGTGCCTGAACAGGCGTATAGCACCTGATTCTGGCTGATGGAAGGAGATTGAGTGTTTCTGAGCAGTGGATAGGATGCAGCGACGCAGAAAGAAATGCAGGTGGAGGAGGGAGCTGACAGAGAGAGAGGTAGAGGATGAGATGGACTTTAATTTAAGCGCAATGGCACGGAGGGAAAATGGCCACTCGGGGCACAAACACTTTAGGTTGAGGTACCTGCTGGGAATTTTGCTTCTCTAGTTCACATTTCAACCTGCACTTATCATACACACATGTTGTAATCAGACACACAATCAAGCAGATTGCTACAGCCAGGGAATTTAAATATATATATATATATATTTTGCTGAACGGTTCAGAGGACGTCTATATTCGAGCTTTGAATCAGTGCTGGTTCTAGCTGTAAGTGGTTTTAAAGGCCACTGAGCCAACAGGGGCTCTATGAGAACGCAGGATTTTTCTTAATATACCTTTTGTGATAATAACTTTTAGTGGGAAGGGACATGAAGGCCATGAATCTTAGCACGAGGCAACTAACATTCAAGTTATCCTTGAACTATAAGTCTTTTTTTAGTCTCTCGCTACATTTGGATTGTAGTGCTCATTCATCCATCTCTAAACCAGAAGGAGGAAACAAGCTTGCCAGTTCTTTAGAAGAACCTCTCATCCACAGTACCCAGACACTAACAACTCCATGCTGACCAAATGTCAACAGAAGAGGAAATAGTCCGTGTTTTCGACCCAACAAAGGAAAACAAAAATCAATTTTGGATAAGTTCCATCAGTTCATTCAAGAGTTTAAACTTGAACTGTCGGAAGAAATATTTCTTTGTGATGGAAATGTTGAAAATCATGGGTTAGTATCATTCTAGCATTCTTTTGAGTTACCATAGCGTGTTCAAGCAAAACTTGTCCGTAATTCCAGAAATGGCAGAGAAATCTGAGGAGGATTTTAAATACTGAGCTGAGTGTAGCCCAGCTGTTAATGTACAGCTGTGTTTTCTTTCAAATCTCCATCGTTCTTTGGTGAGATGTGGAACAGATACGGTGATAAGTATGAGCCATCACTGGGATATTACCAGCCCATCCGCAACCAATCAGAAGAGTGCAACTACTGTCCAATCAATAACGTCTGCACTTACGGTGATCACACTGTTTACTTAAGTTTGTCGGAGACAAGTTTGTTGTGAAGTCTTGAAGTATGATTTATTCATTTTAATTTCGCTATGAATCATGGCAGCGTATTCCAGACTTTATTCAAATGCAAATGCTAATTAGAGGATGCTAACTCAAACATGTGTTTGCATCCTCAGGCTCCAACTCCCCATGGCAGAAATAAAACGCCTTTGCATCCACATTGGCATTTCAGTCAGTATAGTCTGCCTGTCAGTCAAACACCATGGAAAAGAGGTTTCTTTAGTGTTTTTGGAGGAAATTGGATTAATCTTGTGGCAGTAGAATTGGAGACAAACATGAGGATAAATGAGAGCAAGCCAGTTTTGGGTCTTTGACCTGTTAAACATGTGTTCGAATTTCCCCAAGAACAGTTGCTGTAATTTGCATGCATTATTTTCAACACTACCAATTTTATCATTTCCTAAAGACATCAAAAAGCCTTCTCATATTGCATTCCTGATGATGCCATGGCCATCCATGACTCGGAGCCAAAGGGGCAAGCTGGGTGGGATGGCATAACCTTTCCTCCCCTGTCAATCAAAGAGACACTAGCCAATTGTGGACATTTCTGAGCTCATGAATGTGGAAGAGAATAGATAGTGCTTTCCTATACGAGTGTTATACAGCACTGTCATTTGATGTCACTTGATAGGATAGAGCTGGATGGAGATTGGGAATTGGGAGGTGAAAAAATTGGTGAGAAAACTGGGGGCTGGAATTCTGGAAGTTTTTCAGACTTTGCTTTTTTTTTTTATCCTTTTCTAGAAACGTCAGGAATTTCTTCTGATAGCAATGACAAAAGTAGAACCAGGACTCAAAATGTGCACGCACAAGTGGTGTCAAGGGGACCTGTTATTAAGACCACTAAAAAAATGTCAAACGGCAACTGGGCAAAATGTCACCGTTAGCTTTGAAGATGTTAGACGATTTAAGACGCGCACATGGTGAAATTCGGAAAAGATCGCCTGCTAAGAAATTAAAAACAACGACAATTTTATTTCTTTATTTTTTTAAACTGCTGAACAGGGGGCAAAATGGTTTCAAGCTAAATTGTCGTGAGTGGGCGAGGTATAATTGTGTTTTTGCAAGACTGCGCATTATATTTACATGAATGTGTGCTCATTGGAGGCACAGCGCTATAGTAAAGACATTTTGGCTGTTCTTTTCATTTTTAGTCATTCTTAATCTCTTCTAACCCACTTTAGAGTCTGCAAAACAGGACCGAATTGTTGTGCTGATGTGACGCCAAAAGCTATTTATTACTCAAAGGGTTTGTTAGTTGCTGTAATCATATTGGGATTCAGGTTGCAGTGGCTTTGAGTTTAGAGTGCTGCTTTCTGCTGTTTGGAAACAATGGTGATGTTTCTTTAGTGCTACTACAGGATATCTTCATATTCGAGCAAACATGACAAATACTAGTGGTGTAGAAAATCACAGTTGTTGTGGTAGTGCTGTATTATGGACAGGCTGGACTACTGAGAACATAACAATACAGAACGAATCAGAGATACAAATACATTCATATCTATCTGTTAAAAAAAATTAAATAAATAATAATAATAATAATAATAGAGAGAGAGAGAGAGAGAGAGAGAGAGAGAGAGAGAGAGAGAGAGAGAGAGAGAGAGAGAATTTGCTAAGATTTAATTGGCTGGCTAAGATGGTAGGAGGACATTTGGGGCATTTCCAATTTGCATATTTATGTATATTCATAGATCTTGGATTTTCAAGGCAAAAGAGCCAAAGATGTACCTACACTTTGAGATTTCTTTGCTTTGTGCTTCTTGGAGGACCTTTAAAGCACCTTACAACAGAGAGCTTTCCTATCACAGTGCTCCAGGAAGAACCTCTTTGAATATGAAGTGTTACAGAATTAAATAAAAACCATTTATAGCGCAGCGTTGTTGAATTCTCAATTCTGATTGGTCAGAAGGTGTTGAGTAATTTTCTATAATAGCAGCTCTGACAATAGTGCAGGTGCAAATCACAGATTTACATTAATGCACCTGTTTTAATACGTTAGCATTTCTATAGGAACAGCTAAAGAAAAAGAAAATGTGTGTTATCATTGATATAGTAAAATCTTCATGAAATAAGAAGGCATTTATTTGACATTTAAGGCAGGAGTCTTCAGTGTCAGCACTTTATAGCAGCTTTTTCAGGACAGAGGAGTTTCTTAGTAACATAATATGTTGTTGTTTTTTTGTCTATTAACTTTAAGAGAGAGAGAAAAGAGGCTGGTGAGACAACAGCTGTTTATTTCTGCTATAATTTACATAAAAACAAAAACTTGTTTTTTTTCCACAACATTATATGTAACTTTAAAGAGATAAACAGTCTTTTAAATTAAAAAAACAATTGTTATAAGATGCGCTGTTACAGGAAAATATTAGTCCTGTCATATTTTACGTTATATTATACAGATATTTGAATGGTTTAACTTACAGTCAAACAGAATTTGTTATTTAAAAACTTTAAAAAACTGTTATTTAAAATGAACAATATTTGGTCCAGATGTGACATGTAGGACTAACACTAAAATGAAAGAGATGTCAAAGATGCTGATCTCGACGTTCTAGTTATTCAAATTTGATTCTCTTCTCAATAACTTTTTTTTTATTATTATTATTTTTACTGTTTATTTTTATTTATTTATAGAGATGTTATACTTTGCTGATATTCTGTATTTGCTTTCAATTTCCCCAACATCTATGTTGTTAAGATGATGGACAGTCTAATTACATTTTCCACTATCCAGTCCCAGTCCTGGTTCCTGCTTCTTTATATTGACGTCGGGAGATGGAATAACAATAGAACTGGCCTCCGTCTGCCCGTCTGCCCTTACCTTCCCTCTTTAACCACTCACCAGGGGCTGGGCCTTAAATAATGGCTGACTAAACAGCATTTACTGCATTCTCAATTGGATATGAAAGGGCTAATTCTGTAGGCCAGCCACAGGCCAGCAAGCTCCTCTCCTCTAACAGCCCTTACCATCGCTATCCACCCCGCCCCGAGCTGTGCCCTTTTCATTTACCCAGCTTTAGATTGCTAGATTCAGATATTCAATTACTGATTATTAACTGGTACAAACAAATGCATTCGGTGCCATCACCATGGACGATAATGATACAAAGAGTTTATTGGATTGGCGCCGGGAAGAGGAAGAGGAAGAGGGGGTAAGGGGGCAAGCTCAAATGGAATAACTCAAATTCTGTGGACTATGAAATAGAAATTAACTGTCTGTTTCAATGCTTAATAGGCCTCAATATTTGTAGTGTTATTGCAGTTTGATAAGTACACACACATACACACACACACACACACAACAGAGTCTAGGGAAAATGAAGTGGCAGAGATATAATTATTATTATACGTTCTTTTGCCTGTGGTTCGAGCTCTGAAAGCTAAACTAGCATATGCGAATGCCGGAGGAAGCAAGGAGACATGACAGCAGGTGAGAGAGAATATAATCAGTTACATAAAACATTAGACATGATCCAAACACCGAGTTACTAAAGAACAAACATTTTCAATAATGATTTCTAAGAAGGGGAAAACATTTCACGTTACGTTCTAGATGCATGAATGTTTTAAATCAGGTACGACAGTTATTTTCCGACAAGTGTTTTTTCTCTCTCCAGACGTGCCCCAAGAGTTCGGTATGTTTGTTGAAGTGTGAACGCTGGTTTTGAGCCGGGAGCAGGTCCAGCACCGACAGGAAAATGATCCATCATGCTTTTCGCATCAGGTGTGGAAGCTCTACGCTATGTGCGCCATATACCAAATATTGTCATTAGTCCAATTCAGCATGCCCTACTGATGTAGGACTGGAGCAATCCCAAGCGATCTGGGAATCGGCAAAAATAACAGCATTGGTATCTTTATTACATGGTTTACTTAGGTGCACTTGGCCATGAGGTCTTCATTTTGTCAGTTTGCCATGATGTAACTATATCTCTGATTGATTGTTCCTATAAAGTAGTCTATAAATGGTTGCATGTTACCTCCAGCCATCAGTTATCTGCTGATCCAGTTAAACTATCGATTCTCTTAGACCACTGTGTGGTTTCATGACTGCCTAACATATATCACCACAATCAAGAGTCGTTTACGATCAGACTGGAAGATTACTTAGTGGTATTTTCCCAGCAGTTGGGCATTAAAAGGTTACAGCATGGTACGTTTTATGGATCGAAGGATCGTTTTGTTCGTATACGATACTACATGTCGGCTTTCAGGCATTAGTGGATGTGGTTTGTAAGCAAAGCCTAAAGGCTTAAAGTGCAAAATCTAAAATGGTGAAATAATAAAAACCATCAGTTAAACATGACAGGGGATGTCTGCTCAGTAAGGCCAGAGATACGTGACCATTAATCTTTCCGTCAAGGAGCTGCTCACACTGCAAGATTTCACGATCGAGTTTTAAAGCCAGAGTGGGTGGGCAAAATGGACTGCTTGGCAAGACTTGTACAATGTCTTCTGAAACGTAGGCACTTTGCTCAGACGTGTCTTTAACAGTGACCATGCTAATTCCTGAGTATTGTCATTGCTCAGGAATGTCAGAAGCTATCAAGTCATCCACATACTGTACGTCATCTAGAAGTCTACAGACAAATGGTCATTGACTGGTAGACCGCAAATAAGTTTAGCAAATCGAACCACTTGAAGAAACAGTGTAGCAGAAAGGACAAAGGTGGAAACAAAGGCTGTAGTTCAGTGACTCCACTTTTCTCAACATGAACCATGAACACTTCTGTAGTTCATCCCCCTGTGAATTATTTAGTTGAAGGCAGCTCACTGGGAGATGGTAGAGTTTTCACAGACATTCATGAATTTGTCATCCTCTCTGGTCTGATTGCAAAGTGACAGTGAAAAGAAAATGTTTACAGACGACTGGATAAAGAAGAATGTTTTTAGTCTCCACAAACCGACCCTTAAAGTTGTCTTACGTATAGAAAATCGTTAATGGCTAAGCATGAAAAGGTAACCAGAGTCACACTATTCACCTATCCAGATCTTTAAAAATAAAGACTATTTATGATGCTGGACCTTCAAATATTTTATCCATTGCTTGTGGAAGCCAAATATTTGCCAATTGATCAATAAGAGTGGAAATGGTGGGTACATGCAGCCACTTTAATGAAGAGGATGTATTCAAACAAGTCCTAATGTGTGTGTTGTCATTCATTTAACTTGTCATTAACCACCATCAGGGTTGGAAGACAAGCCATGAGGCTGCTGGTTAAACTAATTACAATCAATTCATCACTTATCCTCCATTTAGTAGCTACGTCCTTTTATATGGAGCTACTATGTGGGTTACAAGTAGTCGGTTCATCAGTTATGTTTGTCAGGGCGAACTTTGTCAATTTAGAGTTCTGATAAAATTTCTCTGAAGGCCATTTGTCATGATACACATAATAATGATGCATTTCATTTCTGTGTTGGAGGAAGCTGTATCTGGTGCAAATGTGCCAACCACATTAAGAAACCAAAAATGCGACGGCAATCAAAGACACCAATTTTGAAACAAAACCATTGTAAGGGTAGATCCTTACTGAACGTCATGTGCTGTGGTTCCAAATTCACTGTTATGTTTTTGGTTTATTCATGTGGTCTGCATTTATGGGCCACTGAACAAATGCTTGGTTTAACACCCACACACCAAAGATCTAGTTTTAGTTGCCATCCTTAAAGTGTGAAATTTGTAGAATTTTGGGTGTTAATTAGGACACAAGTTAATAGTACATTCTGAGCTGAACTCAAGGTCCAAATTGGTCTTTGGTGGACTCTGAACCTGCAATTCCACTGCAGTGGTGGAGTCAGGGATGACGGATGCTGACTACTGAAGGCAGGCTCTAAAAATAACTTTGGCGTGTCGAGCTGATCTATCGGTTCCCGGGCTGTCTCCCAAAAGCACCTCGGCCACTAGATTTCCTCAGAGGCCTATAATTCTGCCTGGAATAGACCATAGTGCCCACCCACGGACCCAGGTCATCACAAATAGACTTGTCCGAACGTCCATCCATCGTATCTGGGACACTGTTTAATGCACTCGCGCCCACTGAATAATAGTTATTGCTTGCAGCAGAGCATCTCAAGCCACAAAGTCCGAAGGCCGATTCAATACTGGTTACCTTCATTTCGTTATTGATTCTGCATAATCATTAAGGAAGCGCTCGCCATCTCAGCAGGAAGGCCGGCGCTTTAAATTGTTGGAGTTTATGAACCAGAGCTGTGTCTGAAGTCTGAAGGGACTTTGTAAGAGACACACTGAAACAATGAGTTATTGAATAATAAAATATAAGAGCCAATCATGTTCCAGTATGCAAATGAGAGCCATGTAGCACCAGTTTATCAACGGAAGGCTGTGGTTAGCAATTTGCATATTTATAGAATTTAGAATTTTTTATGAGAAAGTATAAAAGCATCTATATCTTCTCCCTGTATTCTGATGACATTTTTCATTATACTGCCCCACCAAAACAATTTATTATTCATTATAAAGAAAGAAGTTACAATTATAGGGTTCAATAAGGCTCTAAACAGACACAATTCAAAATTGTATCTTTTTTATAATATATTCAGCATTATATAATACATTTATATTATCGGGATTTGTAAGTAAATTCAAAGCTTTTAAAAGTCCAACGTTGTTGTATATGACAAGCTCGGACTGTTCAAAATCTTTACACATGTGCTAAAGTACTAAACCCTGCAATGGAGAACATCAACTGCCCTGCTGTGAGCTGGTTTGTTGTCCAATGACATAAACAGCACTATTTGCATTAATAAGAAATCCAATCTTGCATTATTAATTACATTTGCACTGACTTGCTTTTCATTTGTTGAGAAGAAAAATCCCTTCACAGACAAGCAAAGCTCAACACGATGTATTATTAACGAAGCAGTCTAATAATAATAAAAATGCACTTAAAAATATAAAACAGTGCTCAAAGGTCGTAAAAGACAAAGGGGGATCTATAAATGCATTCAAATATGTGGAAAATGATGTTTCTCAACAGAATTAATTACTACCAAAGATTACTAAAACATAAACGTAAAACAAGTGTGAAGCTGCTTTGTGACAATGTCTGTTGTTAAAAGCGTTATACAAATTAACTGAATTGAATTGAACAAGAGCTCCACTGGAAGGCTTTAAGTTCACCCTTTTTGCGGTTTCACTGTAACATAACATGATGTGGGGTTATTTTTGTCTTTGAGAGAGAATAAAGAGGCAGAGAAAAATCAGGAAGTGTTTTGTGGACATGCCACAACATTAGATGGAACTACAAACAGGTAAAAAGTACACATCATAATTTTTAAATTAATACAAAATCAGGAAATTGGTAATTATTGGCTAATTTCTGTTGTAAAAGGGGAATAAAATATCCAGCCATCCATTATCTATAGCGCTTTATCTGTCTGGGTCGCGGGGAAGCTGGAGCCAATCCCAGCATCTTGGGGTGAGAG
>JAQQZR010000013.1:11267539-11283285 GCA_030068235.1 Notoglanidium macrostoma | reverse complement strand
CATCATTATCCAGTCTCTTTTAAAGTCATAAAAATAAAGAAAAAAACTGAATTAGAAGGTGTGTCCAAACTTTTGACCGGTAGTGTATGTTTTACTTGTGAGGTAAATCTTTCAAAACAGAAATCATTAAACTGTGCTGGACTGCGGGCATCTCTGGGTTAAAAGAGAGAGAATAAACATATAATAACATATTTCTCTCTTGTATCTCCTATTTGTAGTTATGTTTTTGTTACCTGGTTTTGCCCCAGTACAAAAACCTTATTGACCTCTGTGAAGATGTAAGGTGGGTGTCAGTTCTGACCATTTTTTTTTAAGGCTAAGAATGATACATATTTTTTAGCCAGTAATAGTTACTCTGATGTTATGGAACATCCACAAAACAAGTTAGTTACTGTAATCAATTATGATGTATAGGGTTGGGTATCGTTTGACTTTTATCAATTGCAAATCCAATTCTGCTTATCGATTTTGCTTCTTATCAATCATCCCCACTTCCATTGCAAAGTGGAAAAAATAAAGAGGTCAACAGTATAGATAACTAGACATAACTTCTGACTGGTTTAATTAAAGGATGTTGCCTGCATTATTACGTTGAAGAGACTTTTTTCATATCCCGTTGGCGCTATGATAAGAGAGTCACAGAGACTTTTATTTAGAAATCGCCTTGCAGCCACTGAGAGCTAGCCACTAAAAGAGAACAACTTGGACAGATTTTCCCATTCTCGTGCTGCATACTTTCGGATAGCTTGCAGATATGTATCCCTTGTTTGACGATATAGTTTTTTAATAAAAGGATATGAAAGAACCGATAAACAGAGCCGAAATTCAACTTTCCTGTACGTACCTGGTACTTGGCATTTTGGATTTGGAAACGTGCTTTGGTTCCCAACCCTAATGATATTCCAGTTATAAACAGTCGTTCCCTCACCAGCCTCTCTTTTTGCTCTCTTTGGAAGTTCATAAGACGAAACATCGCAGCTTGTCGTGTTACCAAGAAACCGCTAAGAAGCGTAACCTCCTGTATCCTGAAGAAACTTTCCAGCTTTACCTCGGACTGTTACACTGGAGACTCCTTCCGTACATGCTATGTAAACATCTTACTTTTCAAAATTTCACCATATCGACAATTACACATACACATTTGAAATTTTTGTGGAAAAGATAACATATAAGAACAAATACGTGAATATAAACCTGTGATTCATCGCTGCTCTATGGTCTATTGCTGTTATAAAAAAAATCATCAACAGCTTCTGACCAACCAGAGTCAACAATTCAATAATAAATCCTGGATGTTGAGACTTATCTAGGTGAGCCGGCTGGAAATATCTGTTTTGCAGGGCTGTAATATGACTGGCTGCAGTTTGAGACAGAAACCCAGTCCAGTCCGTTATCAGGCTCTGATATGACAGATGGAGCTCGGCGTTCCTGGTTCCTCCACTCGGTAATCATGGCGAGCCAGACACAGGATTTATCAGCGGACAGGATCGTAGTGCTCATTCTTAAAACACAACTGACTGCATGAACATACTGGCCACTGAGTATACAAGTTCACCAGTACAGGGCCATTATATATGAGAAAAGATGTCTGTCTCTCTCTACAATTCTTGCTCTTGGACACATTTCCTCAGAGCAGGCGGTCACGCCTGCGAGTCTTAAAGAGCTGAATAAAGATTCTGCTGGAGTGCTCAGCCCACGGGGCCAATGTGTGACAGTCACATGATAAAGCTACCCGATTAGACAAATCTCAAGTAGTAAAGAATTGAGAGTAAGGAAACCGATGTTTATCTTAAATTGGGCAAATACCCGAGTCCATTCTTGTAATTATAGATAAGAATGTTATGCAAACCACAAATGCTATGCAGAGCAACAGGGTGTGTCTGCAGACTGCAAACCACAGGTCTCTCTTTGATTTCATATATGAAGTCAAGTGAAGAATAAAGCACGACCGGCTGGTATAACGAAGAGAAGTTACTGTGATCGCCCCAGAGGTGATTATTTCCTAATAACAGCATGTGCTGAAGCTTTTCAATATTTAATAGATTATTGTTTTTAACTGAGCATACTTAAGTCATAAAGCTATAATGTTGCTTGCTAACACTATCTAAATGACATATCAAAATCCTACCATTTTAAATCCAATCACTACACATCACTGTTATATTTTAAGGACAGGCTTGTGGATAGACTCTCCTCACACTAGGAAAAAAATGAATTATTTAAGAAACAGAAGGAATAACTGGTGCAGAAAAATAAGCTTAGAAACATATGCTATGAAAAGTGCATGTCACTCTAAGGCTGCCTGGTAGTCAGCCATCAATCAATGCCCTGCAAGGAAAGAGAAGATGACAGAGGCATTAATTAGAAGTAGGGTGATAGGCCTTCAAACACATGGCATAGCTCCAGCGTGTAAACGAGCTTGCATCTGGGGATTGCTAATTGCATGAGAGCAGGCAGTTAAGGCTACCGGTCTAGCCTTGTCAGCCCTCTCTCCTCAATTAGTACTATTCATCGTGGTGGAATGCCACCTTCATGGCAATTTTTATATCAAATCATGCAATCAGTCCTTTTAGTCTTGCTTAAGGGTTCTCTGAGATGAAGTTTTTTTTCTGTCCATCTGGGTCTCTCTTACACTGTCTGTCAGTTACTTGCACTGCCTCTTGACTTTCAATCCTGATTTCTTTCTCTCTCTCTCTCGCCGCATCTGTCTCTCTCACTTTCAGCTGTTATAGACACTTTTGGAGCTCACAGTCAGCCTGGAGAACTCTCCTGCTAGCAAAGGTCTCAGAATCGTGACTGGACTTCCTTCTGCCGAATTACCCCACCTCTTGAGGTTAGCTCGCTCAGGAAGGAACAGAACAGCTGTACAAACTGCTTACAAACTTCTGCCATAAAAATGACCAACTGCCATGTCATCTTTTCTATATCTTAAAATTATATTGGTATTGATTTGGTAGCCAAGAATCTCAGGTGGGACTTGGTGCCTTTGTCTTGGACTGCACTAGCACTACATGAGTCAAGATCTGTCCTCGCTGAACGGTGAAGCAGTATACCATCGAGCCAAGATGACTTGCATCTGCATTTATGCAAATGAACACAACAGCTAACATAAACTGCACTCCCCTCCCTCTGCTCAACAACTCAGCCAGATGATTCAAAGCAGAGCCCATAAATAACCCAAACTAAGCAGGGCGATGCAATAAAGTGCAAAAACAAAGCCCCGGCTAAACAGAAATTCCTGGCACTAACGTTTCGCCCCAGCTATTGCTGCAATTGTCCCTCTGCTCCAGAAGGGAAGCGGACACTTGATTTGCTAAAGCTCAGGCTGTAGATCCTCTTGCCAGGTAGACAGCAATAACTCAAAGCTTGCTGCCACGGAGAGTTTGCTGTTCTGCCACTGAGGCTGATTTGATGAGATGGCTATGCCTTCATTCATTTGACTTAGAGCCGTGTGGAACTCCAGGCGGGGGACGGATCCCAGACCTCATATTTTCTCCATCAGGAGAAGCCTGGACATTTATTTGTAAGCCATAACACATGCGCACCCACATGTTCATGCTGGAAAAGTACATACGTTTACATTTTAAACACAAATGGGAGTCTGTCTATATCCAGGACCCTGTCTACAGCTGAGGAATTCCTCTTCAGTAAGTCATAGTGATATCTAACTGAATGATAGATCCAAGTCAACCTGAAAACCTGCTGCATTGAAACGTAAGATTTTGCCTTTTTTAAAGATTACATCAACAATCAGCAATCATCGGCTGCCTTCTATGCATTATAACGTTTTGGTGATAAAGAAAGGTGAATAGGTATATATCTGTATATATACTAAAGACAAAGGCATACAATTATTTTGTTCCCCAGAATTGTCATCTGATTCTGTGATTGGTCAGACGGTGCTAATTAACGTTCCAGAACAGCAGACAGTAAATCACAGGTTTTTATTAATGCACTTGTTCTAATGTGTAAATGTGTCTATATTAACAGTTCATTCACAAGCATTTGAATGGCAGATACACCACATAAACAGATAGTGATATGGCGAGGTTTACTTCAGGTAAAGAGATGTTTGTTTAATATTTACGGAAGGAGTCTCCAGTATCAGACCTCTGTTACATCCAGAAGTAAAGCTGCAGATTTAAGATTCTGAAATCTGAAGGGAAGAAGAGTTTATGCTTTGCAAATCTCTTAGTAACATGGCAAGCTGCATCTTTTTGTCTCATTAAGGGAGAGAAATAAAGAGAGGCTGGTCGAGCAAAGACTGTTTATCGCTGTGATAACAGGAACTGGATGGACTATGTGAATTTTTTATGAGGTAAAAAAATGAAATTGCTGGCAAAGTGAAATGGTCGATGAGGTCTATAGGAAAATAATAGCGTTTCTTGCAAACTCGGTACACGCACTTCGAGGTCTTGTATAATGTAAGTACAACTTTTCCGTTCCTTTTTTTTGCATTTAGGAATTGATTGAACACACCATTGCTGATTAACATGACACAAAAATGGTGAATATTTCACACTTCCACATGCTATATTTGTTTAAACTAGACATGGATGATAGCCAATGAAATCTATGCTGTTTTTTTTTTCATGGGATCTTCATAACTCACGATTCACCCCAAGTGACCATGTCTTTTCTGTCTCGGTGCCCAATCATGCAGATGCATCAGCTCGACACAATCCATTTACAAAAACCCAATAATGATTAGCGAGCAGTTCCTGATTGACGAAGGCCATGGAGACATTCACAGTAAAGTCTCAAAGCTGCATAAACAACAGCAAATAGAATACAGAGAATGACTATTGCAGAAAGTCGTCGTCGAATCAAGCTGCATTACCTTCTATGGTGGACATGTGCTGAGATTTGCCATTCCATACACGGATGCTAGAAAAAGATTCTTAATCTCGGCTCTTCCTTACTCTCGGATATTTGTTAACACTGTATAGATCGAGTGTTGTCAGAGAAGAGAAAGAAGAGATAATGCTGCTAAAGTGTGATTTTTTCTTTTTTGGTTAAATACTAGAACATATGGGCCTAGTCGAATAAGTGGTGATGTGTGGAATGAAACCGAAGCTCATTAAACTGGGATGATCAAACATTTTCCATTTCCTTTAAATCACTTTACTGTACCGTAAACTCTTAACACTCCCAACTGCTGTAAACATCTCACGCTCTCTGTGTAGTACAGTGCTAGATAATGAGATAAATGGATTAAGAGGATTAAAACTGCTAGCCCAGGCGAATCTGTAAACAGGTCCCTTACACTCTACACTTTATGGGTGAATTCTGATGTGTGAATGTTTACAACTTTTTTTTTTTTAAATGTTGGGGATGTGGGTGGTGATGTAGAGGCAGGAGTTGGTGCAAGGGCTACAAAGAGATGAGAACTGTGATGTACGACTGCAAGTTCGGCTCTTGACTTTGAACAACCCGGTTATATTAATGGAAGAGGTAAAGATTAAAAAAAATAAGAAAACGATTTCCGATTGTGAGCGATGCTGCAGAGTCAGCACAGATTGCAGAGCATACACTCAAACTGGTGTTAGCTTTGGAAGTGTTTTGATATGTGAACAAAATAATAAAAAAAATGTTCTCTGCTTTTAGTCCCAAGCTCACAAGGTTACCTCACACATCTCTCTTTTTTTTTTATTGCCACAAAATCATCTCTGGACATCTATCCAATGAAAGCTTGGAGAAATCTTGTCCAGGGGTCTGAAAATGACATCTTCATTTCAGCATGCAGGACAGAAAGCCTCCCCTGTTTGGTTTCAATTCAGCAGATTCGGCTTTTTAGTTAAGAAAAACACACCGAACTCTAATACCCTATAGGAGGACGCTTTTACACCCCACTTCCTCTGACTCCACAAGTCAACAGGGGAATATGGCAGTTTAATCAATTCAAGTCATTACAAGTTTATTTATATAGTGCTTTTAACAATGGGCTTTGTAACAAAGGAGTTTTACAGAAATGTAAATATAAAATTTAAATTTATCCCTATGTAGGATGCACTCAGACAATACGAGGCTGTGAGATGAGGCAGACTCCAGAACAGAGCTGGAATGAATCTGCAATACTCAAGTCTTTCACTTCTCTAACAGTCTCACGATGACTGGAATAAATTCTATTTAAATTGAGTTGAACGAGAACAAAAAGATTAATGTAGCAAAGTTGTTGTTGTTGTTATTATTATTATTATTGTTGTTGATGTCAAAATAATATTTACAGTGTGACTCAGTATAATTCATCCAATTCTGTAATTGTATTCAGTAATTGTGCATGAGTAATGGTTTGATGGACTGATGTAGTCATGTAGTGATGGAGCAAAGTAGGGATGGGGTGATGGAGTGATGATGTGCTGAAGCGACATAGTGGCAGTAAGCTGGAGTGATGGAATGATGGAGTGATTATGTGATGTAGTGTTGGAGTGATGGAGTGATGATCTGATGTAGTCATGCAGCAGTGATGTGGTGATGTGATGGAGCTGTTATCTGATGTAGTGATGTGAGTGAGCTAGTGATGACGTGATGGAGTACTGCGTGGTGCAGTGATACAGTGATGGAGTGAGGTTGCGATTATGTGGTGTGACAATCTGATGAAATGATGTGGTGATAGAGTGATAAGTGATGGGGCGATGGAGTGATGGCATGATAATCTGATGGAGTGATGTGTGATGATCTGATGGAGTGATGGGGTGATGGCATGATAATCTCATGGAGTGATGGTCTGATGGTGTGATGGGGTGATGATCTGATGGTGTGATGGGGTGATGGAGTGATGAGGTGATGGAGTGATGGTCTGATGAAGTGATGGGGTGATGGAGTGATGGCGTGAAGAAGGTCACCTGTCTGCGCAGGTCCCGGGTCTTCTTGGTCATCTTGTCAATGGCAGAGTTTAGTGGGTCACCTCTCTCTTTCCTTCCAGTCTGCAGAGAGAGAGAGAGAGAGAGAGAGAGAGAGAGAGAGAGAGAGAGAGAGAGAGAGAGAGAGTATTTTATATGTACACTAGTACTTTATAGACTAATAGCACAGAAAATTAGCAAAACAATCAAAGTGTGAAGAATGTTTTTCTTTGAAATGGTCTTCTAAAGGGTACTATAAAAATTTTCAGTATCAAACACACACACACACACACACACACACACGCGCACACACACACACACACACACACACACACACACACACACACACACACACACACACACACACACATTCAGGCACACTCCAGTGGGTTTCTTGAAGACGCAGATAAAAACGCCCCCGGTGCTAGTCATGAAAAGCAGAGCTTTTAAAGAAAACATCAGCTCCCTGTCTGTCAGAAAGCGCTCATAAACAATCCAACACCAGTTCAAGCTCTTGTTAGAGAACAATTAAAGCGAGCATGACGGCCAGAACCCCGTCCCCGAGGGTCCGATCTGTCTGACAGCTCACAGCTGCCTCTTGTTTGAGGTGCTAGAGCACACCCTGCGCACAGACGACAGGCTAGAACCCTCGTCGCCTCTGACTCCGTCTCTCTCTGTCTCTCTGTACGCCTTTGTCTTTCAAGAGCCAAGCTGCGGCCTGGGGCCGCACCGACACGCATGTCAGTGATACACATACTCACACACACTTACACAAACACACTCGCAGAGCGACACGGCAGCTCATTAAATATGGACAGCTAGACCGAATCAGCCAAATGCTTCACTCAAAGTGGGATGAAACAAACAGCCGCAAAGGGCGACTATACGAATATAAAATACTGGAGCTGGAAAAGAAATTTCTGTTTTTCATTCATGAGTTTCTTTGCACTTCTGTCAGCATGAACAAGAAATATGAGAAAAACAACATAAATCTAAATGTCAAAACTCTTGTACGTTATAATGGTGAAGTTAATGGTGAAGATTATTCCAACAATTCTGATGTCAGGTTGAAATGATGCTAATGTTGACATGAGTCATGAGTTTCATTAGTAAGTTACAATTACAAGAACTTCTGGCACCTTCATAAGCACTTCACAAGGACTGGTATAAACATAAACATTTATAAAGGTTTAATCCAACAGACTTCAATCGAGCCCTGTTCATGACTCAAAAAAGAAATATATATATATCATGGCTATATTTTACTCATCTGTTCCCACTATATCTATTCATTCCCTCGTTTTAGTTAACTCATAACCATGTTTTACTAATTACTGCCAGGTTTTAATAAATTCATTTCCTTATTTCCTCATTTTAGTTAAATTGTGGTCATGTTTTACTAATTCGTTCCCCTGTTTAAGTTGAATTGTGGCCATGTTTTATTAATCCTCCTTTTACTAATACTTTCCCTCGTTTTATTAATTCGTTCCCGGATTTTAGTTAAACCAAGGCTACATTTGAATAATTCATTCCCTTGTTCTAATTACATTATCGCCATGTTTTAATAACTTTTTTCTTTTTTGGTCATAAGAGGGTTCCGTAGACCTCAACATTGCGAGTTAGTTAACAAATTCATATTGGTATAAGAATGATTTACTTTGTTATAACAAGACTTTATAACTTTCAAGTGACATTTTTATAAATCTCATATTGCCATGATGGCTGTTGAAATAATAAATGCAGGTTTATGTCAGTTGTCATTAAACGTGTATGAAGATGTTGTGTAGCTTTATAAACACTAAGTCATTTGTTTAGCGGTTAGGGTTACAGAGCAGTAATTAGGCCTTATTTTCAGATTATAAACAATAATAAATTTGAAGTGTGATGTCATACCTGCGTATGTTGAAAACGGACATTTATAATAAGATGTAACGTGTCATTTTTTTGCCCATTAAAACACCTCAGCAATAAACCGTGCTGTCTCCCTGTAATCCATTTCCATTAGAAGCCTCCTGACTGATAGTCAATCTTTTAATTACAGACAAATCTCCTTTCACTCCTCAGATGAGCTTCATAAAGTAGCAGAACACTGCGAGAATTCATTTAAGCCGTGACGGCTTTTTTTTCTTTACTCTCCAGTTTAGACAGCGTCGTTTAAAGCATCATAGGACTTTGTGGCACTGCAATAAAGAACAAATAAGAGGTGGCCATTAATTTCTCACAATGTAGGTAGGAGAGAGAGAGAGAGAGAGAGAGAGAGAGAGAGAGATGTGACATCGCTCGATCAACAGTGGGCCGTTTCAAAAAAATAAATAATTAAACTCGACACTTTCAGCATCAACGCACTGAAATACTAACTGTTAAATAATTACTGTCAGAAAGTAACAAAAAATAAATAAATAAAATGAAAGCTGACCGCAGCGGCTCACTGAAACGTTTCCGCAGAAGCACCGGGGTGCATTGGATGCCAAAACTGTGTGCGAAAGACTGCCGAGCGGCCAAGTGACTGAATGGATGACCATGTTGCTAAGCAACTGCCCTTGAGATTCACCTAGCATGAAATGATGACAGTACGAGTATTGATATTAATATCTCAGCAGACGCAAACTCACATGGTCTTACACAGTTATTGGGATAGTAAAAGTACAATTTAGAAAACAAAGATGAATGGAGCAGGGCACTGAATCACCTCTGAAAAAAAAGAGAAAACAGACTGAAATAAACAGAACATTTCAGCTCTTACTCCATTTCACACAGGCCTGTGTGCTAGCGTGCTGCCTGCTGCAGCCAACATCACTCTGAACCTTCTGAAAATCAGTTCTCATTGTTTTAGGCAGACAGACAGAAAGAGAGAGAGTGAAAGAGACAGACAGACAGATTGCGAGAGAGGGAGATAGACAGACAGACAGAGAGAGAGAGAGAGAGAGAGAGAGAGAGAGAGAGAGAGAGAGAGAAAGATAGAGAGAGCGAGAGACAGACAGCAGAGAGAGAGAGACAGACAGATAGAGAGACAGAGACAGACAGAGAGCGAGAGAGAGAGAGAAAGATAGAGAAAAACAGACTGATAGAGAGAGAGAGAGACAGACAGGCAGACAGAGACAGACAGACAGATACAGAGAGAGAGACAGACATACAGAGAGAGAGAGAGAGAGAGAGAGAGAGAGAGAGAGACAGACAGACAGAGACAGACAGACAGATACAGAGAGAGAGACAGACATACAGAGAGGGAGAGAGAGAGACAGACAGACAGACAGACAGACAGAGACAGACAAAGAGAGAGAGAGAAAGAGAGAGACAGATAGAGAGACAGACAGAGAGAAATAGAGAGAGAAAGAGAGAGACAGATAGAGAGACAGACAGAGACAGAGAGAAATAGAGAGAGAGAGAGAGAGACAGACAGACAGACAAATAGATACGTATATAGATTAAATTCAAACAGAACTTTTAACAGAATAGATAAAGCAAAAATGAAAATCTAGATAAATAAATAAAAGCTAGAAAAAAACATATAAATGATAAACAAATAAATCATAGCTTTTTTTTACATAATTTGCCTAAATAAATAAATACATATCTATAAATTATAAATTAAAGAAAGAAAGAAAGAAAGAAAGAATTTCAATGAGAATTTGTAATGGAATAAATGAAGAAAAAAAAAAAATAAATAAATAAATAAAACTTTTAAATGAATAAAGGATAAAGAAATAAATAATAGCTCTTTGTTTTGACATAAACTGTCCAAACAAACAAATAAAGAAATAAATAAGAAAGCAATGAATCAACAAAGAAAAAACGAATCTGTCATATTTTCCCTACACAACTAACAAACCACGAATAAAATAAAATAAGATAAGATAAATCCACCTAGCTCCTTACTCTAACACATATTTATTTAAAATTCTATAAAATTGTTAGTATCAAAAGGTCCAGCTGGATGTTATTTATTTATTTATTTATTTATTATTATTTTTCCTGTTCCAACATGAGCGTACAGTATTTAATAAATGGAAGATCAGCTAAAAAAAGCCATGTTTTGATATGTATCTGATTCTGTCGGTTTTAAACAGAGCTTCAGCTGTGAAAGTGGAAGTGGAAGTGAAAGTAGAAGTGGAAGTGAAAGCGGAAGCAGAAGTGAACGCAGAAGTGGAAGTGAAAGCGGAAGCAGAAGTGGAAGCGGAAGTGGAAGTGGAAGTGAAAGTAGAAGTGGAAGCGGAAGTGGAAGTGAAAGTGGAAGCAGAAGTAGAAGTGGAAGCGGAAGTGGAACTGCAAGTGGCAGTGGAAGTGAAAACTGATGTGGAAGCGGAAGCAGCAGTATAAGTGAAAGTGGCCTTGTCTTTGACGAGATGCTGAATTTCTGCTGTTGTGTTGCTGTTAGATAAACAAATTGTAAGCATTACTATTGACTCATTTCTCCACTCTGTGATGCAGTGACGTAAACTGATGTGTTATTGTTAAGACACTGAGTATCCTTGTCCTCTCAGGTCATGGAAGTGTGATGGAGTTCTACACATTGTTCTGTGTCGCACTGCAATACGGAGCGACCTTCATCTCGGGTTCTCCGCTTATTTCCTTCCATGCCTGAAAGCCTGGAGGTTTTATTTCACTCCCAGTGTGTTTATTGCTATCGAGCTCTAAACATTACTGTTATACATCAGGATAGAAATGGTGGATGATGGAGGATGTGAGATAGAGCTCCAGTAACCAGGCTGCTCCTGATCACAGACCATAAAGAAAAATACTGGCACGCTGCACAGTCTTAAACAATCGGGTCTTTAAACCAAACCTTTAAACTAAACCTTTAAATTCTGCAGCGAAACATTTTCAGACTGTACCAACGTCCTGCATAAATACCATCCGGTCCCTCTGTGTCCGCATGTCTGCGTGTCCTCTCTAACAGGTCTCACGCATGGAATCCCAACAGGAACAGCCTTCAATGACAAACACACTGGACATCATGTACTGATGTTGTGCATGTGCTCTATTGGAGAACTGTGTCACCTCTGACACACACACCGCAGTGCGCTGCACTGAATACACACGAGAGAAACATGAATGAATGCATGAATGAATGAATGTGTAATGTAATTTATTTGAACACAGTGTGCCTCAACAAACAAATAAATAATAATGATTATACTGTATATTACAAAAATACATACATAAATAAATACATGAATAAACAGATAAATAAATAAATGCGTGAATGAATGAATGAATAAATAAATAAATAAGCAAATGAATGAATGAATGAAGAAAAGAACCTAAGTATTTAAGTAAGTATGTAAGTAAGTAAATAAATAAATAATAAATACTTTTATGCAACTTTTACAAATGAAAATAGATTTTTGGAATGTGAAAATTGATTTATTTGTTTGTTTGCTTGTTTGTCATACTTATATAACACCTTTCCAGCACCCATGTACCGAGTTACGTGTATAATATGAGGTAATCTAATCTACAGTATTCATGACTTTAGAGTCTAAAATTTTTTTTTTTTTAGAGTTTTCAGATATAGAAAGATTCAGATTTAGAGTTTAGTCATCTTACGCAAAATGTACAGGCTTTTTTTTGTGTGTGTGTGTGTGTGTGTACAGGAAACTCTTCAGTAAAAGACATAATAACAGGCTATAGTGTTGATTCTGCGCAGCACCTGGCATTCATAATAAAAATCATAAAAAACCTGACATTCCTTCTTTGACAACAAAATGACTAGCTTCAGAGATGACACATGAAAGTTGGTCTGATTAGCATTTCCTGTTCTGTAGAGTGAAATGTGTGATTTGTTCCTTTTCCCTTATCGACTCAGAGGCAGGTTATTCATCACCACTCTCGCTTCTCACTCTGCGGAGTGAACTACGACTCAAAAGATCTTCTCACTCTGTTGTGATGTTTGCTCTCTCTGTATGTCTTCTGAATTCCAGAGAATGAAAATTAAAGGATGGAGGAGAAAAGAGAGATGCCGACTGCAGGCACTCCCCAAACTATCCATCGCCTCTAGCAACGAATGCTAACGTGTCATTTGGTGACTGCTGTGAGGCCTGGAGTACCAGAGTGAAGACCAGAGCAGGGAAAAGAAGCGCTCACTCAGATAAGCTTCACAAATCCATCTGAACCGAACTGATTAGATCATCTTAAGTGTCTAGAAATTGGATCTCTCACTGAATAATGATGAGTGGACTTACTGTTTCTTCCAGACGGATGAGAAAACCTCATTATTTTATGATGAGCAATACCAACTACTGTATATTCTTCCAAAAAAAAAAAAAAAAAAAAAAAAAAAAAAAATATTGGATTGAGATTATTTTGTTCCATAAACTTCCGAAAAGTTCCGTAAATCATCAGAAGCCCACAAGAATCATGTAGGATTTTGGAGAACCATGTTGGTTGGTTCAAACTAGGTCCTTAACAGGACAAAGAGTCTAGCTTAACAGTAACTAATGTGAAAAATAGCAACAAAAAACAAAACATATAAATCTTACAAAAGGAACCCTACAGTATGTTTTGCTAAAACAACGAGTTCAGATCTTTGAAAGTTAAAAACCTTGCGTTATCCAATGAACCCTTAATGAAGCCTTAATGAACACTTTTCCAAATGGATAAACAAATAAACAAATAAAAAAACCTTTGTTGCAGAACAATTACCTCAGATAATGCAACATGTACATAACAATAGTGTTCTTGTGAGTGTTACTGATGATGCATTCATTTTTATCATCATTATCATCATTATCATCATCATCATCATTTAAACTGTTAGAACTAGAACCCCATAATACCTGCTTTGGCTTCTTATTTTTTTATGTCATTTTATTAACACTATTAGCTGTTTTGTGCTAATCAGGCAAGCTAATTCTCTCACCTCCAACCATATGAATGCTAAGAAAGCAGGTAAAGCAGGATCCTCTGAGCCTGAACACCACCTTGGCCTTTAACGTCTTCAGCTGAACGCTCATCAAGCCCCGAGTTCTCCACTATGACTTTAATGCGTAAGCATACGATAAGCATTTACTTGACGGGCTAAAAGCCAGCTTTCAGCAGGAACACGCTCAGCTCCCTTACTGCCTCGTCCTAAATGGAGTTTGCATGTTGTGCATGAATGAGAAAAAACAAATCAGAAAAAAAATACAACTACTTGCTTTGACGTGTACTTTTTGTTCATGGGCGTGCATTCAGCTCTTTATGGGAATAAATGTCGCCATGACGATAGGAATACACAGCATTTATCTACAAAGCTAAAAACTCGGTACTCTGATTAAAGGGTTATAATATTTGCACAAACATCCTCATTCTAAAAAAATATAAATTCCACAAAGATATGAAAATAATATAAGCAGAAACTTGGGGCATAAATTTGACAAATTTTAATCCTTATTAAAATGTTTTAAATTGAATAGCTTTGCGGTTGTTTCAGCTTCACGGGTTTCTTTCGATCTGTTGCTCTACAGATGTATCAATTTACACACAGGGCAAGTGATACATTTGCATTGACTCCGCCCATCTTTACACAAAAAAAATCCCAAATTGAATATCCATTAAGGTAAAGACAGACAGAGAGAGAGAGACAGACAGAGACAAAATAAGAGTAAGGCAGACAATAATTGAGAGAACGTGAGAGATAGACAGATACAGTAGACATAATGATGGAGACAGACAGAGAAAGACAGTGAGACATACAATATGAGAGAGTGAGGCAGAGAAAGAGACAGACAGATAGTTGGATAGACAGGAGGAGAGAAATATAGATAGACAGAAAGAGACCGTGAGTTTCATCATCCTCTCAGATCAATGTGTTAAATGATATCATTTCCTGCGTCTTGTCAATTCAATTAGACGACGTGAAGCACAATTACAGCTTAGTGTTGCAGCAACAGTGTGAGTGTGAACACGGGCCATCTGCAGTATGAACTCCAAAACAGGAGGGAGAGAACGAGAGAGAGAGAGAGCGAGAGAGAGAGAGAGAGCATGCCAAGTTCATCCTCTATAATAAGAAGTCAGATTGTAATTAAGATAGCCGCTGCTGCAGTGTCATTCTCAGGAAGAGCCACTTTGATGGCCTCTCATTTAACGCTCCAAAAAGATGCTATAGAGCTATCATATTCAGATTATAAGAATGAACGTTGGAAGACATGGACACTATCACTGCTTTGAAGGATGTTCCAACCATACGAATGATGAGAGTGTTCATAATGTGCCATGTATAGAAATCCCAAAATGCACTAGAATGGACACCGCGTTGAAGGTACTGGCGAGCCGTGGGATCATCGCAGGGCCATCTTTAATTTTTTCAGATGACAGATAAGCAAGCGGGGTTATCTGTGGACAAAATCCCTTGAAAGTGGCATGAATGCTTTTTGCCATTCAGTGCACCTATTTTTCTAACAGCTATTAGAGACCAAGAGGACTCACCTTCCTCAAGCAAGAGTTCAAGTTCAAAACATATCTGGAGAAATAAAATGCCTCGTCACGTTTTGCGAAAGCATATTCATATAATAATCTTTTAGTGTTAGAGTAAAGATGTAATGCGGACTATATACGTAGTTCATTAGGAAAACCGGGCAGACAAATCCAAAGCATGATTCAGAAAATGTGGTCCGTACTGAGGATGTACATTCAGGTCCATAAGTATTTGAACAGTGACACAATGAGCAATGAGAAAAGGTTCCATGTCCCATATAAGCTAGGTTACAGTAATAACAGTTTTATTAATAATACATTAGAGATGTTGGAAATGATAACGTATCAGAATGAGCGAATTAATATAAACCTGTGATTTGACAGGGGCGGCACGGTGGATAGCAGGTTCGATCCGGGGGTCACCCAGGGCGCCTTTCTGTGCGGAGTTTGCATGTTCTCCCCGTGCATGCGTTGGTTTCCTCCGGGTGCTCCGGTTTCCTCCCACAGTCC
>JAQQZR010000013.1:11254118-11267439 GCA_030068235.1 Notoglanidium macrostoma | reverse complement strand
CTCTCACCCCAAGATGCTGGGATTGGCTCCAGCTTCCCCGCGACCCAGACGGATAAAGCGGTATAGATAATGGATGGGTGGATGGATTTGACAGGACTGTGACTATTGTCCGAGCTGCTGGTACAGAAAATTAACCAACACCTTCTGACCAATCACAGAGAAAAAAAAAAACTGTATATAGGCCTTTTATACCTGTGTCTTTAGTATTTATACAACTGTAGAACTATCCATCTTTCTTCCACACCAATATGTATTCAGTATTTTATAATGCTGTGTATGATAGCTGATGGTTGATTTAATTCAAAAAGTTTTCAAGTTGATATGAACTTCATTGAAAATTCATCAGCGCTGTTAAAACTACTCTCATAAGGTACTCATAAAATTATCATAATTTTGAGGATATTTCTGGCTGGTGAAGGAGGCACATGACTCGAGGAATATAAACGTGAATATACACACCCAGCCTCTTAGTGGTTACATGGCTCTCAATGGCATTTGTGAACACACACACCAGCCAGACTCACCACGACCAGGGCTCTCTAGGGTCCCATAAGCTACCAATGCCACCGAGAAAGCACTTTTAACACCGGAGACTCGATCCTATTTCACTGTCTCATTCTCTACAGGCATTTCATTCTTATTCCTTTTATTCCTCCTCCTGACTCTGGGGAGATGGAAAGAGGCAGCGTGGGAGGAATTTCCAGCCAGATGCTGATGGCACCTCCAGTAAACTTGCATCTAAGCTACAGTATAATAGACATGCCAACCTTAACATATTTTGCCTAGGAGTGCTGCATTGTAACATTGAAGTACATTGCTGCAAGATATCATTCAAAAATAAACAAAAACATCAACATCATAATGAAAAGAACTCAAAGGTCACAGAAAACTCATAATGTTCATTATGGGTCGATGGCCTTAAAAAGTTTGGGAACTCCTGCGATAAAATGTGCAAAAAATTCACCTGAACTCTATTCTATACCTCACGAACAAAGAGGCTAGATGAAAAGTGATCGATGTAAAGAACCACATCTGATCAATGCGCCGTGGTTAGCCCAGATAAACAACATCCCTCTATAAACAGAGCTGCTTTAAACACACTCAGGAGGAGGTGGGTGTTAGGGTTAATACATTAGCATGCACTTCATAAACGAATTGATTCTTGTCTTCTACTTCTCGCTTTTTCACACACAAACTCACACACTCGCCCACAAACTCTCACTCAGCTCCAGCCCTAAGAGAGTGAGTAAGTGCTGTTGCAGAGGGTGGCTAGCGCTACACAGCTTCTTTGTACAAGCTCTTTATTTATTTCAATAGTTTTCAACCTCTTTCTCTCTCTCTCTCTCTCTCACACACACACACACACACACACACACACACTCACACAGAGTTATGACTTTTTAATGGTTCAAGAGGCATAACGGATTCAAAGCCTCTCTTAGGATTCAGCACAACTTCAAGTGCTTAATAATGAAAGGTATAAAGGTATTTTGGACAGTCTTTACCTTCATAACTGTGTGGAGTATCAATAAGATTTTACTCTCTGGACTTTACAATCATTCGGCTGAATGATGCCTATTTTATAATTCTGCCCTTATCCTAAAACTCTGACCACGTCAACTTTCTCCAGCAGAAGCTCTGACTGAACCTGCCTGCTCCCTCTGACCACACCTGATTCTCTGACTACCCTCATCGATTCTCTAATCGCATCCACATGCCCGTGCGGGAACCCTGACCACACCCACCCGCTCCTGTTGTAACTATGACTACGCCCACCCACTCCTCCTGAAACCGTGACCATGCCTACCTGCCCCTGCATAAACCCTGACCATGCCTACCTGCCACTTCTGAAACCCTGACCATGCCTACCTACCCCTGCATAAACCCTGACCACGCCCATTTGTCCCTGCAGCAACCCTGACCACGGCCATCTGCTCCTGCTGAAACCCTGATCATGTCCGTCTGCCCCTGTATAAATCCTGACCACGCCCCTCTGCTCCTGCATAAACCCTGGCACCACCCATCTGCTCTGAACGCTTTCCTTTTATCTGCAACACCTCATAAATTGGGGCGTATTTCATGCAAATTAGATGTGTAGGAGGGTGTATTTCCTTGTGCGTATATGATGATTCATTGTTTGTGCTCAAATCACCGCATATCTCTTGTACGAGATCTCAGACCCCAAATTATTTCATACATCATTCCAAGTGCTCAAATCACACAAATCTGTGTAATGAATTCATAATCATGGTTAGAATTTATTTGATAAACCTTATAAGATTGTAGCAGTTAGTCCAAATATCCGATTTCACTGTTCTGCACACTTGGAGATCCCGCCAGGTTCATGTTGTCAGTGCACATTGAAAATGAACGTCTTTACAATGTATTTTTAATGCCTACATAAAAAAAAAACCAATGCATCTATCCTTTGGATTTTCCTGCGATTCTGGAATTTTACTGATCTTTATTGGCAGTGTGCTTTCTCTTTGTCTTCTGACTGCCTGATGTTGAAAGTGTTGTTGGGGTAACAGCAGGATCCATGGGTACTGGATATAATTGTATTTGCAGCCATTTGGCAAGAGTTAGTGTCAGGAGCAGGATGTTAAGATGAGCTGCAGCTCCACTTTAGTACAGCGTTAAGAGGGCTCTTCAGACACACTTACGCTTACAGACACACACATGCACTCACACACACACACACACACACACACACACAAACACAGAGTGATCCCAGGCTTAGTAAAACACATGCAGGGTGACAACATATGCCACCCGCTGAAAGCCTTAATCCTGTCTTTACATGTCCTTTCCATGACCATGGTCATAGGACAGACTGTTTGACTTCCAAACTGAGTGACGGAGCACAAAAAGGCTGAGGGTTACCCACTCAAATTTGTTAAGAGTTTCGGATCAGGAAGAAGCTCCTCGGTTGAATTAGGAAACATCGATGTAGCCCTTAGCGTGCTATCCGGCTTATGCTTGGGCAGAATATTCAGTGATGGCTTTGTAAAACGTAATGAAAATAAAATTCAGCAGGAAGACAGAAATTGGAAGAGATTTTGTGTGCCTGTGAAGCATTTTGTACGCTCGTAAGGGTTCCCGAGCTGTGCACTTAGTTTCGTGGTATGAGAGACAGCGTGCATTGGCTCCATCACAGCCTTGATCTATTCCAAATACACAGCAAAGTATAAAACAAACTAGTGGAAAAAGACTATGGAAGAGGTAAATGAAAACCTATGGGAGTATTAACAGTTTTATAGATTTCCATAAGGTTCTATTAAGTCCTAGCGAAAATATATCGATACATAAAAAAGTAAAGGAAATTGACCCAAAATATTTACATCCCTATTTAATGCCGTATTTCAATTCAATATTTTCACACTACAAACCGGAGACACCGAACAATCTCCGGAATAAACGCTAGACGCAATTTAAAAAGACAAAGAAAAAAATAACAATAACAATAAATAAACCACATGCGGAAGTTCAAAACCCATTTGAACAGCAATAACGAGTTACGACTTTGCTGTGTGTTGCATCAAAAAAATATACAGATCTTTTCCCATTAATATTAATGAATAAAACATACCACTCCTTTCTCTCCCTCTCTATCAGAATCATCTGGGAGCTTTATAGCCCAAGTGAAATTCTGACTGAAATATGAACAGTACTACACGGTTCATTTCCCTCAAAACAACAAAAGTACTTGCGCAGAAGCTCCCGACGTTACAGACTGTGTGCACTTCGTTGTGTGCCCAAAAGAGTGAGAGCTCTGCATTTTGAAAATGACTTCTTTATTGGACAAAGAATTGTACATTTCTCCAAACTTCTCTGCAGTTCTTCATATTTAGCTGTAATTCTGCCGGAAGCAAAGACATAATCATATTCAGACAAATCATATTCGGAAGCTGGAGAGTCATTTCAAAGCACGCAATGTTGGTTTATGCAGTACATTTTAGATACGTCGACTGAGCAACAGATTTAAAACCAGTCTAAGTATTGAACTAGCAACTCGACTATACACCTGTTTTAGCAGGTTTGCATGCTGACTACCACTTTGCAGATGTACATTTACTGACTGTAGACCATCTGTTGCTCTCCACAATGCGTCATCAATGTTCTATGCTGAGCATCAAAGAAAACGGTACATAAAATGACTCCAGCTAAAGACACGCGAAGGGTGGAGCTTTTGCATGGTCATCTGGAGTAGCAACAGTAATATGAGTCTGCATAGGCCATGTTAAAGGCTTTCTTGGCAAAGGCTGAGAAGTCACTATACTCAATAGAAGCTTCCTAAACCTCGCTCAAAATCGGCGTGTGCGCTGTCGAGTCATTTAGGTTTCTGGTGCAAACCTGGTGTGAGAGCGATGTACATCAGGTTCACCTGGATGTGTTTGCATTACTCATTTTTTTATTTCGCAATTGCAAATTGCGCATTAAGTAAGTAAATGGAAACACGATCTATGGCATGTCGTTAACATTCTGGTCTATGTTGATGTGATTGTATTGAATGGATTGTATTTTTAGCTCGAAATTCCAAATTGTGCATTAAGCAGCTTAAAGCAGGAAACATGGCTACTGTTAATGGTGGTGCTGAGCTGGTCCTTTTCCACTGATGGAGCTGACACATGGGGCAGAGATCACTGACGTATTAACTGATACCAGGCGTCATTAGTGCTGTATGATGTAATACTAAGAAATACTGCTGTGCCATTTTTGTTGGATGATTCAAATAAATTGAAGCGCAATTTCAGTGTCACAAATGGATTGGTCAGGGGGAAAAAAAACCAGCAATAAAAGATTGGTTTAATGCCTTATTCAGCTCAAGATCGCTTATTCATTCCAGGGCTGCCTGCAGAAAGCCCCACGGCCATCAACCTTGCCCCCACCTGAGACGGCAGTACTTAAATAGAAGCCGCAGAGCTGCTGAAGTTAATCGAATGATAATGCTAAAACACTCCAGTCTCGCGTTACTTCCAAACAAAACACAGACATAGACTTGTGGTTGCCATCAAGGAGAAAAGTCATAACTGATTTTGATTTCCCGGGAAGAGTAAAGGGAACATTTAATTATAAACTCTAAAAAAGACAACAGGGACATAACAACATGGAAATGCTTTTCTTGTCATTGACTAGAGCAAAAGAAGAGGCTATTTGCCTCTCTCTCTCTCTCACACACACACACACAGATTTAGAATGTAAGATTTCTGTGTATAACATTACCTGGTTAGACAACTATGCCTGGTGATATTTACCTAAAAACTACACGAACCTTTGCTTTTCAAACACATTTTGTCAGTATTGAAAAGCTAATTATTGACAAAGCTGTTGTTTAAGATAACAGAGTTAATGATGTAGTCATTATTTGCCTGCAATAAGTTGTCTCTGCTGTTTAATTGTATAACAAATGTCACCCGTATCTGCACTAAGGCTTCTGGAAAAGAAAAAGAAAGGAGAAATTTCATACAATGGAGCTTCACGAGAGGAAAATAAAGCCATAGTTCAGAATACACTAAATTTGTATGTTGCTATTAAATGCAAAATCCTAGCTTTCTCGTGACACCAAATGTATATTTGTATTACAGATATTACACAAGCTGAACATTTAAGTGAAGACTGTCTTCAAATGAAGATAAAAGACCCAACATATATTTATAGGTGTGATACTAGCCAAACTACTCATTGTTTGTTTGAGAGTGTGTCAAGGATCTGTTAAATCCAGAGCTTATCTCAGGAACACTGGATGCAGGGTGGGAATGCACCCTGGCTGGGATGCAGGGCATCACACACATGCACACAGAGAGAGAGAGAGCTGCCTAGGAGAAATTTGGAGCCAATAAGCCAAATACTGGCATGTTTTTGGGAAGTGGAATGAAACCAGGGAGCCAGGAGAAAACCCACATGGACACAGTGAGAATATGCAAAAACTCCACACAGACAGTAACCCAGGCTGAGTAACAAACCATTGTCCTGGATCTATAAGGCAGCAATGCTGCCCACTACACCGCCCAATCTGCAAATAGTATTTTAATTTCACAATAATATTACCACATTATCAAATTCGAGACTTTATTGGATCCAGAATCCAGCTCACAATCAGGTTCTATGCAAATAAACCCTTGCATCTTCTAGTAGAAACAACAGAACGCATTAGGGACAGAAACGAAACAAACATTCGTGGTTACTGGCTGTTACGTTGCATCAGTATTGCTCGGCTCTTGTTCGGAGATACTGTACCTCAAAGGCGTTTTGCAATCTTGCAGCAGTCTCTTGATCATTACTGAGTGTTCAAAGCAATCGGACTGCATGTTTGTCATTTCTCGTACACAAACATGCCCACAATAGTGCAATTCTGCTCTGAGATCGTGATAGACACATCAATGGCCTGAAACAAAAAGGACATAGGAGCGACTGCAATGTGTCATCAGCATAGGCCATGTCAAAAGGCTTGCTTGGCAAGGTTTGAGTAGCCCCATACTCGTTAGAAGCCGTCCAAAGCTGGGCCAGAACTGGCTGGCGCACGACTGAGCTAGCCAGGTTCTTGGCATGAACCTGGTGTGGGAGTGGTGCAAAATGGATTGGCAGGAGAACACCAAAGTGAACACCTGTTCTTGCTTTAACACGGAGTACTAAACAGTGTGTTTCTGCATTGCTTTTAACCCCTTTTAAAGATAATTTCATAACACCCGTTAGCAGTGTATACAGATTCAGCAAAAGCTACCAACAAGTAAAGAATTGCCTTACCAGTCTGCTTAATTGTCTGGACTTGAAAAAGCAAATAGTAAGTGTTTATTTGGATCTAATCAGATTTTAGAAAGTCCCTCTAACAACAGCACTGGCAGCCCACAAATCCCTTGCACTTACTCTTCAGTTTCACACCACAGGCAATAAGATGTATAAAAGAAACAACTTGGCTTGTCACCAGTCAAGAAGCTCACTGAAGCTTTCCAAATCTCTATTTTAGGTGAAATAAATGATTGCTACAACTAGCTCACCTGAACTACTGAAACATTTTATTCTCCTTGGCCGAACGCTCCAGGTAGGTGTTAGTATAAGTGTGTGAAAAGTGCTGCTAAATATACTTCACTCAAAACATGGTCTGAGAGCGTGACTTAAGGTCTAGGGGTAGTCATGGAGATAAGGTGAGACATGTTGAAGCTGCCAAATTCTATATATGTCTGTGGGCCTATGTAAGCGTGTGAAAGAAAACAAAACAGACAGGTGAGTATGCGTTTGTGCCTTACAGAGATAGGTGACAAATTAAAGATAAAAAATTTGAAAAAACTGTGACTCTGTTGCTGTCATTACTGTTTATTTTTGCCATCATGCTTTGGCTCTACTTGCCCCTTTAGAGAGAACCGTCACCAAAAATCCATCAAAGGTCCTCCTGACTGATCAGCTTTATCCTATAATAAAATCATTTCTAACATAACACGTATGGTCTGTTCCAGGGTGACCCCCGTTCCGATCTACAGGCAAGAGGACTGTGAATGGTTTGATCAGTATGAAAAATATGCAAATTATATGCTATGGCCTTCACAGTCACCAGATCTCAACAAATTGAACATATGGAAGATTTCAAGATTCAAGACAGCTTTACTAGCCATAAATGCTCATTTTGGAGCAGAATGTTAGACAGAACTCTCCATCACAATCATTAATACCAGCTAAGGAAAGATCTTTAGGAAGAATAGTATTCCTGTAAAGAAATGTTCAGAATCAATAACAATATGCACTGACGTTCTGGTGCTAAATCTTTGCACGATGCCTTAAGATGTCTTCCTTATTCCTTTTTCCTTTAATTTGTCACCCATCTATGTACAGGCCTAAGAACTCCCCCAATGGAAATAAGATTTTTTTTTTTCTTTTTCAAGAATAAAAATGAAAAGCTGCTGTGCTACATAGACAAACAACACCACAGTCATCCCTTACCATCTTCATTTCTATTGCTTTATTCCCAAGCCATTGAGAAAACCCACACAAACCATCGTGCACGCAGCCATCGCTTTATTACGCCATTTCCACTAAACACAATCCATCACAGAGTTCCTTGATTGGAGAAGATTTTGGAGTTCAAAATTGTGAATATAAAGGAAATACTGCCATTAGAAAATACTTCAGACCAGAAGAAAACTATTACAGTATAGGAAAGACATTATAGAACCAGAATCTGCACTCTTGTTGAATCATTGCATAGGTATATAGAAATGATATCTCTTAAAGGTATTAAATCAGATCACATATCCTACACCTCATATAAAATGCAAGTGTTCACCTTGCATTTGGCCTCAGTGATTTTCTTCCTACTCATGTGCATATATTGATAAATGTTCATTTACAGCATGATAAATGAGGCCCATTGAAGTATCTACCAAAGATTTGGCTCTCTCAATTCTCACTAAAAATTCTCACAGTCTGTCCCTTGAAGCATAGCAAAACTGTGGGTACACACATAGTCAACTCTGTATCATATATACACTTGCATGAACACACTCAGGACCACTCACTCAACACAACTTTCATGGCTCGCTAAATGGTTGACTCACTGAGATGAAGCCTTATTGATCTTTTTTTCCGATTTAATACCTAGAAGAAGTTTAGTGAAGCTTTCAGTATCAAACTTTCACCCAGGAGAGTTTAATAGCACATATACAATACACTGGCCCTTCACAATGCTTTCAGGAGGCACTGTCTTTTAATAATGAAGTGTACTCCTGCTTTGATGGGTGTATATTACCATGTCTGCTCATAGAATCAAGGGTTTATTATTAGATTTGTTTATGCTGGTTAAGCAATTGCTCAACAGCACTCTTTTATTTTAGAGATTGATTAGTGATTATTATATAAAATAAAGAAATAGCATTTGGTTGCTTCTCAGGAGGATGCCAATCCATATCAAGTCAATATTTTGTACACATTTCTGTCTCTTTTATATCTCAGGTTTTGGTTGACTTATAGTGTTTCCATACTTGGTGGAAATCCTGTATACTACTATCCAGGATCGATTTTTTATCATTCATTCATCTTCAGTAAGCGCTTTATCCTGATCAGGGTCGAAGTAGATCCAGAGTCTATCCCAGGGAGATTGGGCATAGAGTCAGAATGCACCCTGAATGGGCAGCATGTACATTCACACATAGTTAATCCAGCTAATGATATGTTCTTGGGACATGGGAAGAGACCTGAAGGAAACCCAAGTGGGCATTGGGAGGAACTGCAAAACTCACAGACAGTATCCCGAGCTCAATATTGAAAGCTACTTTTTATACCACCATGTTTTTTTATCACCACAATTTCTCTCATTCTCATTCATAAGTTATTAAATTATTTTGAATGTTATTCGTTCCTTAAACTGGTCAGTAGTTGACTTGTATCCCACTCAAGCGAAGCCACTGTGCATGCTTAGGTACACATCCAGAAGGCATTCCACCGCTACAATATTAAATGTGTTGGTCTTTTGGCAAAAGCTTCTATTCAAAATAACTTACATTTAAGTTAGGCCACAACCAAGCTGTCCAAAGGAAAAGTTCCTTGCGCAAGATCCCAAGAGTGATATTAAGTTTCAAACTCACAACCTTCTGACAAGTAGTCCAGAGCCCTACCAGCTGAGCCATTCTATATTCCGTTCCCTACCATTATGTCTAAAATAGCAAGTAACATTTTATTCAACGCCCAGGCTTATGATACATTCCACACCAGGGGAACTTTTACGACTGTTCACTTGTACCAGAAATCATCTTCCAGGACTACACCAGATTCAAGGGCAACTTTCACACTTGACCAGATGTACCAAACTCTCAGAACTCACAATGCCAGGAGTATAAACGTGCACAATTATGAAAACAAGCTAATTTCCTTTCCCTAGTTGACTTCATCTCAGGAAAGTCAATGCCTCTGGGTAACCTAGTGTCCCCTGCTGGAAGACATCCAACCCAGCAAGCGATGGTCTTCCCCTGTGTCCTCCATTCTTGTGGCAGAATGCTCACTGGAGTTATCATTGATGTCATGTCTTTCTATAGGATTGGTCAATTAGCCATTGGCCCCTACTGACAAATCTCTGTTTAGACCTTTCATTGTTCAACAGTCCATCTGAATAATGGATCTGTAATCAGCAATAGTGCTAATTAACAAGAATCATGTCTCCACGTCAACTTGCATACATGACGAGGTGCAGTCATGGGTGCTGTCCTGTAGCCCATAATGACTGGGATAATAAGCGACAATGACATCGCCTGCAGGAACTAATGGTAATGACGAGTGAAAGCGTAATGATGTTAATGACTATAACACATCTTCCCAAGTGATCCTGCATCAAGAGACACTGAATATATTTTCACAGGCTAAATTGTGTTGATGTAAAGCCTAACATCTGAAGATAATTTGCTTATAAAACTGGTAGCGTCAGTTGTTCATTTTTCCTCATTTTTCAACTTTTAGATCATACAGACTGCATCTTAAGTGTTAGGGAGAGAGATAATATCCTTAGGAGGAATTAAAACTCAAATAAACAACAGGAAATGCAACAACAAAACCAGACAATTCACTAATCTCACTAAAACATGACAACACATCCAATATAGCTCTTACAATGCTTGGGAGTTATTTCTCTTGTATTATTGATGTCTTCAATTTTTTGTCTGGGAACTGGTAATTCTACAGATATGTACGCTCTGCTCTATTGTCTTTATCTGACTTTTTTTTTTTTTTAATTTCATCTCTCTGTCAACCACTACATGAAATCAATCTCTCACTGCTCTTAGAAAATTGAAACAAGTTACAAAATTCTTCAAGTTCTAGAAAATCTCATAGCAGAAAACAATCCCAGACCATATTGTGGAGAAAAGAAAATGAAAATGGTGATATAGGTTGGGTAAACCATGATAGACTTTTTCTGTAATTTTATATACACCAGAGTGCTGCTGAATTCCGAAGTCTGATTAGACAGAATGTGATTCATGTTCTATAACAGCAGCTCTGACAATCTTTAAAACTAATTAGGGTCCATTTAAGTATCTTAAATTACTACACTACATGCACATTCCCAGGTGAAAGATACATAGTAAAAGTACAAAAGATGTACCATTGAGGGTACCACCACAGTGACAAGGATAGGTACAGTTTAGCTCTACTTTTTCACACACTAGCAGTTGTTATCACCCCAGCAGGAAACTATGGAGTCACAACATGAACACTGTGCAAGTCCCTTTAACACCAATTGCAGGATTCTAATTAAAGGGAATGAGGGAATGGCTTCACACTGATGTGTTCCCTGTGAGAATAACATCAAAACCATAAACCACCAACTTCACTCTCACCCAAGAACAATTCACTGGAAATGGTCTTGCTGAGAAAACCAAATCGATATGTCACCAACTTCTAGATGTGAAAAAAAGGGGGAATTAGGTTGCACTTGGGGTTTCAGTTGTACTTTTGCAGAAGAGAATAAAATAAGAACCAACAAATTAAACCAGAATAAAAGATGTTTTGCATAATGACTTAAGAAATTGAACACAATCCAATATTGTTAACACAGTGTTATTTTCAGTCACCATCATGGCTGTAACAATCTATGAGGACAACGAGGTCTGGACCTATGTAGTTTCAGAAGGAGTTGTTTTCATACCGCTCATGTGTGATCGGAGTATGGAAACAGTGATGTCCAGGTAATGTGCTGGCAGAATCTACTTCATTATGCATTCCAACATTACCCAATGAGCATTGGTGCCTTGTTCTCAAATGACCTGACCCTCAAATGAAACTGAAGTCTCACTCACTACAAGAGTTCCCCATGGCTCGGTTCTTGGTCCATTCTTGTTCTGCTCATATTCTAAATCATGGCTGCATCATATCACATTTCTGGAAAATCATGGCCATTTTAGGACTCAACAGTCTTGGGTAAACCAGGCATCTATTAAGAGTGTCAGGACAAGATGATGGTATGGTACTGATGGTATGCTGTGTTTTGCTAGCTGTGCAGTATGCCGTGAATGAGATGTTAGCTAATCAGCGGAGCCACAGTAACCACATCGAGCAGGGTAACATGGTTAAAAACCTAATGTTGCAGAAAGCATTATAGAGAGCATAATAAGGTATTGATTAAGTATATTCCAGAGTAAAGAGAGTACATCCTTAATTAATAATCTGAATAATTTCATGCCCCCCCGCGTTGTCTAGTTTATGTTTATTGGTCTAGCCACTGATGTGCATGTAAACCTATTTGTAATGCAAATGAAGATGGATTATGTTTATATCATGGTTTTTTAAAGACTTATCTCAGCATAGCAAAAAGCCTGAGGTAGACAATATTGGTATAATTATTTAGCACCTAATTCCACAATGCACTGATAGTATAACTTTTGCTGTTCTAGTATCAGCTCTGGAGCTCCTATGAATCACACTGCTCCCTGAATCGATTCAGTTTTATTAACAATACAACTGAGATGATATAAGCCAGTTTGTATAATTTGTTCTGCCTTTCATCATAGTCAATTGATTTACACCATAGCCTCCAATTTACTTTTACGAGAGATTATAACTTTTTTTTATCCTTTAATTTAGCCTAAAATAAATTTCTTTTGAAATTAGCGAGCCATTCAAATTAGAAGCAATCTCTTTAGTGATATCACTGCTTCGACTTATTTTATGACTGAATCTAAACCCCCTTCATGACCTCAACAGTGAGAATGGAATGAAAAAGAAAAAAAGAGTCAAGGTCATCTTTTTCTCCTGACCACTATCCATGGCCATTGCACAGTAAAAAGACTGAATGCTCTGGTTGAAAATCACCACTGCCAAAGCTCTTAAAAGTCTGTAAAACTAATGGCCTGGATACTCCCATCTCCTGTACGCTGTGTCAAGTCATTACAGGGTACCAAGTCATTAGCTGATGGTGCACCCATTAATTATGGCTAAAGAGAGATGGGGAGAGGCAGAAGAGAGATGGATCGCATATAGATGGTCAGTACTCAGGGTAGCTTTCTTTTTTTTCTGCTCTGCAGACTCTGCTGCTCAATTCATCCATTCTCTGTCAAAACTCTGCAGAGCATTTCAGGTGTGAAACTAAATGTATCTATGGCTATAGATCAGGGCAATGAGAGAGTCCTGATTAAAAAATTGGTTTATCTAGTCAGCAACAAGACCAGGATACTGTAATTGCAAGCAGCTAACATCAGCAACCCCCATGCTTCTGGTATTCTAACAACTTTAAGATCTCCACGGTTATTCCAGTTGTACCTGGTATACTTGACATGCTTCAGCAACAGTTTCATATTCTCATACGTTTCTTTCATGTGTGCTGCATAGCCAACAGGTACTGAAGGAT
>JAQQZR010000013.1:11223712-11254018 GCA_030068235.1 Notoglanidium macrostoma | reverse complement strand
GCTCGTTCAGACCTGCCTAGGCATGCCCAGGATGTCAACTTCCACAGAACAGCTTCCAACCTGGCCTGATTCCATGCTGGACATGCCTAGGCTGCACAAACCGTTGTTGATAAGTCACTTACGGGAGAGAAAATGTTTGGATACAAATATAAGAAACAATCATGACAAAACTGAAGATTTCTCTGAAACGGTACATGATGGGTACATTTTGATATAATATTAGTGATCAGCACCCAAAAATCTATAAGAAACACCCAACAGTGATCAAGAAGCAAAAACTTTGTTGTGCAGTGTAATCAATTAGCATTATCTACTGCTTGACCAGTTAAACAAGCACTACTACAGTACCAGAAACCCTAACAGAAAACCCTTAAAGGTTCTGTGTATAGAGCCCATTTCCAAAGTAAAAACCATTGACCGCCCGAAGAACCACTGAGAAACACATTTTTGTTAACCAGTATAAACCTGCTGAAACTGGTATGGCTATCCAGTAAAATAAAGTTTGTGATGGTCTGGTGCTGGTTTATCTAGTCTTAGAGCTAACTGAAGATTTTCATGAGACAAACACTAAACAGAGTTAACCAGTTAAGACGAATGTTAATTGGTCAGCACTATAATCAAGCAAGCTGAAAACAGTCTAACCAAAATAAACCAGCTTCAGCAAGCTGAAACCAGTATGAACTACTTTAAACTAGAACTAACTGAATAAAAGTTAAAGAGAGCTGGAACCAGCATGGAGTACCAGCCTAGCACTAACCAGAATAAACTAGTTTAAGTGAGTCAGAGCCAGTATGAGTAAACCAAAATAAACTATCTTGAACCAGCATGCATGGTCATCAGACAAGAATAAAGCAGAATTTATCGGTTTATGGAGATTAGTCCGTTCAGACTAACCACTCAAATCCTGCAGGTAAAGTTAGTATTGCAAGCTAGCTAGCCTGTTCTAGATGACTGAGCTATGTTTCCAACAGGGGCAAAAAACTACATTTAAACACACAGTACTATAACGTGTGTTATTAAAATACCTTAAAATGAATTCTACAAATTAGTGCATTTATTTGTAATGCAAGCAAGTGAATACAACATTTCGTTTGGCACCATTTGGTTTAGGTAACTATCTCTGATCGCCCATTGATTTTTTTCCCACAACAATCACATGTCACGACATTGACATTTTTCTCAAAGAAATTCGTCACGTCACTTGGTTCACTTCCAGTGAACTGCCACTGTTATAAAACAGCACTAATTGCAGGTTCAGAAATAAATACTTCCATCATTCATTGCTGAATCTGATGCCAACATGTCCGAGGAAACGCTCTTGAGTTGGACCGGTTATACAGTTTGATCCTTAATCTAAAATTCTTCAGATTGAGATTATTTTGTCCTATACTCAATAACAAATCAAATTCACTTTCCAGAATTCACTGAAGTTAAAAAAAATAAATAAATCCATAAATACATAAATACATCCATAAAACAAGTTTTTTCCTCACCAGCCTCGATAAGACAAAAAAACACTTGTTATATTACAGATAAATCACAAAGAAGTATAAACTCCTCTGTCCCGTAGATGTCGGAAAGCCTAAAGTTACCACTTTACCTCTGACTTTTACAAAATTACAAAGCTCTGACACTGGGGACTCCTTCCATTAATGGTAAATAAACAGAACAAAAAAAAAGTAACCATACAGAAAAGTTCACCATATCAACAATTACACACATTATTTCATTCCATTCATGTGGAGCATCCCTGTGAATGAGCTGTTACTATAGTAATGATAATGTATTAGTTCAAGTTACAGAAAACGAATCAATTCCCTCTGACCAATCAGAATCAAGATCTAGCTAAAAGTACAAAGTAAATTAAAGCAATTTCTGACTAATTTTAATTCAGGAACAAGGATAATCCTCTGTTTTTCTCTTGGTGTTGCTAGAGCAGTGAAGCAATTAGCAGTCACCATGAGAGACTGTTGAACGACCCCACCCACACTCCCCCAAAATCTCCCCCTCATCTCTGACTGTCTGATTAACTGATATTTCACAGCATGCTAACAGGGAAGGGGGCTGACGCTGATATTATGGCAGGCACTGGAAGTGAGGCAGCCAAACACACGCATGGTCGCTTCATGCACAGGGAGAGTTTCACAGTTGATTGTCCTTGAAAATTAATCAGAATGAAATGACAAAGCTGTGGTGGCCTATCAGAGATCTGAGGAGCACCAGGGTCTGAGTTCCTGAGTGGAATATTTATTTTATGCTTCTTAAGTGGCAACAGATGATATCTGAATTCTGTCTGGACACGGGGGCTTCAAACTGCCATGGTCAACAAGGCAAGACTTACAATATGAAATGCAAATGAAGTGGTTTCCAAAGGGCAAGGCACATGGAGACAGACTCCTGCACTGCCCTAAACTGTGCTGACATGTTGGGTAATATTACCAGAGCCGCTGCGCTTACACCCACTTGAGCTAACGATCATCAAAGGTATCACCAGTAATCCGGTGGTATGCTTGGGAAGTCCATTTATCTTTCTGAACGGTTATGTTTCATGTCCGTTTCACGTTGGCGTGAGTCAGCCATGTTCCAAAACTTTCACTTGGCGAGGAAAAGCAGGCTCAAACCATTAAGGGTGAAATGCACAACATTGTGTAGAACATGAAACAACTGCAAGATTAAAAAAAAAGAAGAAGAAGAAGAAGAATTAAACACTACCTGTGGTGCATTTTAATTTTTACATATGAACGTTTTGGTGTGTCCATGCCGCAGGGAACGTATGCAGAAGACAATTTCATTAGATGGTTGTGCAAGAAAATGAGCAAATGGGATTGAATAAAACCAAAAAAGGAGAGGCAGATATATGGCTTGTTTCACTTCATTAGAGAGAAGCGGGTGGGAGGAGAGATGAAGACGGTGAAAGACAGAGAAACAGAGTGATGGGAAGAAGGAGGGAGGGAAGGGAAGGGAGTGTGTGTTGTGTGGTGGGGGGGTTGGATTCAACTGTTTGTTACATTTAAAGTACCCTAGCCGAATCCCAAACCCTTTTGAATATGAAATGTACCAGACACTGTGAGAAATCAAGCAAAAGGGAGATGGAAAGAGCAGAGGGAGAAAAAAACGAGCGGAACAGAATAAGCAGGAGGAGGAGGAGTGAGCGAGTGATGGCGAGAGAGAGAGCGAGAGAGAGAGAAAGAGAGAGTGAGAGAGAGAGAGAGAGAAAGAAGAGGAAAGCGAGAGAGCTCGGCTGAATTGTGAGTGGCTCACGACACTTAGTGAACAGAAGGTGTTTCTGCATGCACTGGCACTGCACTACTCTGCTGCAAGGGCTCCAGCTCATCTCGCTCTCTTTCTCTCTCTTTCTCTCCTTCTCTCTCTCATTCTCTTTTCTCTCTCTCTCTCTCTCCTCTCTCTCTCTCTTTTTTTTCTCCACAAACCAGCCCTGCCTTTCAGCCTCTATGCCTCAGCATCTCCGTTCAGCAACAGCCTTTTCCTCAGCCTAGACAAAATGAGCGACTCTCAAAAGAGGGCTCACTGGAAACCGGACTGGGAGGACGTCGGACTACCAAAAGAAAAACAATAGAGCAGCAAAAAAAGAGAGAAAGAAAAAAAAAATGCCAGGGCAACTAGCATTGATCTCAGATGAGTGCTTATTACTGAGGAGCTGTCCACCGAGAGAACGATGACCAGTCCGGATGGATACGAGCCACGCAGCTTGCCGACAGCTTCAGGTAGCGGACTTTAATTTGCGTCGACACTTCAACAGAGTCGGTTGTATAAAAAAAATACAGGGGAGAAAAAAAAGAGTTCTGTTTTGACTTCCCCCTCTTGTGAACGTGTCTGGGTTTTTTTCATCCTCTCATCTCGCGCTAATCAGCGCAGCAGTCACTGCAGAGAAGCAGGAGAGGGAGGACCGTGCTCATGCATGCAGTCTGGGCAGCTTGCATTTCCTGCGAGTGCACTGAATGCCACTTGGATTCCTCTTCTTTCTGGCTCTTTCACGCGAGGAGAACTAAGACATTGTAAGTCTGCCAGATTCTGGTAGCTGCTGAAAAGGAGGGGGAGCCTGCATTTGTACCACACTGGGATCTTTTTTATATTCACACCTAATTATTGCAGGCACAAAGGGAGCAGCTGAATAGAGGTTGTCAGCCTCTGGAAAAGGGGTGAGTAAGAATCCTGTTTTATGTGATTTAGGAAGAATGCTTTTTCACCCTTGGCTGTCTCTCCTTTTCGCTTCCCAATCTAAAATGATAGAAGTGACTTGCCGTTTCCCCATATTGACTCTTTTCTTTTCTGTTTGGCCAGATTTTCTTTCACTTTGAGTAATAAATCAACATCAGCTGAACCCCATTAAAGAAAAGAAAAAAAAAAGTCATGTTGCTCAAAATGAGACAAATCTAAAAGATTCAATGAACTTCTTCTTCACGACACTGCAGGATATTCATGCTAATGGATTTCCTTCTAATTGGTCTGTATTTAAAGTGGACACTAAGAAAGCCCCCCGGGTTGTTACTGTGCACTCTGGGCATCTTTTTGAAAATGGTTCCCCTGGTGGGGGGAAGCTGTCCGAGGCTGTGCCGCTGCGACAGCAAGCTCCTCTACTGTGAGGGGCTCAATTTGACGGACATTCCCCACAACATGAGCAGCGCCACTGGCTTGTCCCTGCGGGAGAATAACATCTCGGAACTGCGTGAGGGGCACTTTGTCGGCCTGTCGCAGCTCACCTGGCTATACTTGGATCATAACAACATCGAATACGTGGAGGAGAGCGCCTTCGAGAGGCTGCGGAGGATTAAAGAGTTGGACCTGAGCTCCAATCGGATAGAGAGCCTGTCTAATGGAACCTTCAGACCGCTACCCAATCTGCGCATCTTGGATTTATCCTATAACAGACTGCAGTCCCTGGAGCCAGACCTTTTCCATGGGCTTAGGAAACTTACTAATTTGCATTTACGGTACAACGCCCTGAAATTTGTGCCCGTACGGATCTTCCAGGACTGCAGGAGCATGCAGTTTCTGGATTTGGGCTATAACCAGCTACAGAGCCTGGCCCGAAACTCATTCGCTGGTCTTTTTAAGCTAACTGAGCTGCATCTGGAGCACAACGAGCTGGTGAAAATCAACCTGGCCCACTTTCCCCGCCTCATCTCGCTGCGCACACTCTACATGCACAATAACAAGGCCACCATTGTGGTTAGCACCCTAGACTGGACCTGGCATTTCCTGGAAAAGATCGATTTCTCAAATAATGAGATTGAATACATCGAGCCACATGTGTTTGAGAGTGTGCCCAACCTCAAGGAGCTCATGCTGAACTCTAATAAGCTGACATATGTGGACCATCGCATTCTGGGCTCCTGGACATCCCTGGGCATTATCACCTTGTCCGGAAATTCATGGGAATGCAGCCGCAATGTCTGTGCCCTGGCCTCCTGGCTGAGCAGCTTCCAGGGCCAACGTGACAGTGCCTTGCAGTGCGCCAGCCCGGACATGGCCCAAGGCGAGGACATCCTGGATGCCGTTTATGCCTTCCAGCTATGTGAGGATGGCGTCGAGGCCACCACTCAGACCTACACAGCCACCAGAGACCTGGCCCGAGGCTCCATTTTTAAAGGTCCCACCAGGACACCATATGATCTGCAAGACATGGAGGGGGGCAAGGTGGTGACCAATTCCTTCACAGTGACTGCAGCCACTGATGACCTGGAGAGCACCATGCAGATCCACAAGGTAGTGACAGGCACCATGGCACTCATCTTCTCATTCCTGATTGTAGTGCTCATGCTCTATGTGTCTTGGAAGTGTTTCCCAGCTGGCGTGAGGCAGATGAGACAGTGCTTCAGTAACCAGCGACGCAAGCAGAAACAAAAGCAGACCATGCAGCAGATGGCCACCATGTCCACTCCCGAATACTATGTTGACTACAAGCCCAATCATATCGAGGGGGCCCTCGTCATCATCAATGAATATGGATCCTGCACTTGCCAGCAACAGGCATCTCGGGAGTGTGAGGTGTGACATTCCAGCTACTGGATATCTTGCAATCACAAATTTTGTTGGATCAATGTACATGGAACATGCTTTTACACTGCATTACACTGTGCTGCTTTCTCAAGGAGGCTTGATGGCACATTTGGGGAAAAAATTATGGGACAAGGCCAAGGATTTACTGCTAATCTAAAAGACAGCACTGGGTTTTGATGGACCTGGTTTTGGGACTGGTTTACAAGCAAGAGTGAGAACCTTTGAGGAATACAGAGACTAATCAAAGTCAAGTTGTGAAGCGTGGATATCTGAGCTTTAATATGTCTTTCTACTACAGAAGATTTAAAGCTAATGAGGACATTGATGAAAACATGCTTTTTTTCATTGTGGTATCAAAAATCTAAATGGGTTTAAAAAAATGAAATGAGACAAGTCTGTGTAAAATATGTTAAAATGCAGAAATGCAAGAGTGGGAAATAAAAATACAAGAAGCTATCTTATTTCTTTTGTAAACTATGGGAAAAGAATCAAATGTTTAAATAAATAAAAAAAGCAATTCACAGTAGTCAGGTCTGGAGATAAGTCCAAGGGTAGCTGCGGAGGACTGGCAGGTTGACGATGTTGTATTTAAATGGGCGATCTCGTCACATCGTTTTGAAATGTCAAGCCTCAATCTGAAACTCAGAATTCAGATCCCCCCCTCACTTACTCACTCTCTCTCTCTCTCTCACTCTCACTCTCTTGATCTCTATCTTGTTCAATCTGCTTCTCACCATATGTGAGGGATAATCACTGTGCAGATTTAATGTCACTGTTGTGGTTGCTTTTTTATCTACTCCCATGTCCCTCTCCTCACAGATTAAGCAAATTAGCAGAGGAAATAAAAATGGGAGGCATGACACATTCACATCAGATGGTGCACCATCTTTTACACGATCAAATGATGATGCGTTTTGCTGTTGGAAAAAAATAGGTAATGGGGGTGTTTGAATGCTCAAACTTATGCCTATTGCTTTCTCGTGCTTGATGATGGTGAAATCATGGTGAGACAAAACAAAGCCTTAATATTCAGCTAGATTTGAAGAGATGATTATCCGGCAGATCTACTGTGAATCTTTGAAATATGAGCCTACTATATAAAAAAAAAGAGTCCCTTCTTTCATTTGAGGTGTTTGTTGAGTGAATATTGGCAGCCATTGATGTGTATCCTGTGGCACTGGCAGATAGACAGAAGAAAGAACATGCTTTTGTGAAAGAAGGTGTAGACTGCTCTCTAGTGTCCCAGCACCAGCAGTAGCGAGAGTAAGCCCTTGATGTTTCTTACCTTTCGATGTGTGAGATTGTGTGTGTGTGTGTGCGTGTATGTATACTAGTATGTTCAGCTGCAGAGTAAAATCTGGTATTCGGAACACACAGGATGGTCACTAGAAGTAAACAGGACAGAAGTGAATATCTCAAGTGAAAGTCTGGTCGACGGTCTCCTACTGCCACTCGGCATGCCAGATTTTTTCGTCATTGCCACGGTGAAGGGGCTCGAGCTAAAAGGGTCCGAATGTGTGAGAGGCTTGTCTTTATATCTGATTATTTGAGCATGGATCAAGAAATTCATGTTCTAGACTGTTCCTTTGCATGTGTGGCTTGAAAAAAAAAAAAAAAAAGGAAACTGTGAAGAGATCTGAGCAGGGATTTTTCTAAACCTAAAACCGGATAACCCCTAAACGCCATCAACACTTGAATTCAATCAAACTGTTCTATTTTCACCACTGTATTTCACCACAAAGAGCTAAGCCAAAATAAATTGATGAAATGTATTCTGATTGTTGTATATTTTGCAGAAATGTGACGCCTTTTCTTTCCTGATGGATCCAGTCATGTTACTTTTATGATCATTTGCTTTCGCTTTGCTTTCTGGGAGGATATTCATATTCAAATGCTATATAAACATGTTTTGAGGTAAACGTCTACTGATCCTTGAGCGAATTAATTCTTTTTTAATGAGTCCATTTTCGACACACACAATCTGGCTTTGAAAAACAAAGAAAATAAAATAAGGGCTCGAGTGTAACTGCGTGGCTCATAGTGTGGTTGCAGATGCAGGATGACAGATTGCAAACTGCAAGCGAAGAACGCATTGTTGATGCTCATGATCTTCTTTTCATGCCGCTCCATTGAGTTCTGAGAAACAATAAGCTCTGAATAACACAATACCAGCATGGACCAGCTCCACAAATAACAACAATGGCTGTGTGCTGGAGATGTGCAGAGGTCTCCCGTATGCAGTTTCACTCATTCTCGGTCTGGAATGATGAATATGTGCCTACTCCTATGATAATCCTCCTTGTTCCCTCACCACCCAGCACTTCTGTCCTATTTGTAGGCCCCTTCGGCTTTATATCAATGTTGCATGGTGTGGTAACTCTGCGGCCAATGTTGGGTTGGAAGTCATATTGATTTCTCCTCCCTGGACTTCTAAGGGGCCATGAATATTTGAATAGGTGGGATGCTGGGGCCATGGTCGAACCGCAATCTCAACTTCCTGTTTCTTGTAATGAAAAAAGAGCTGTACTGGAGATTCATTTCATCAGAGCTTATTTTTCCTCATAATTAACATGGAGATTGATGACGTTAGAAACAGATAATGGGGATTAGCATCTGCCATGAATCACGCCTTCCCACTTCCAATTTAGTTTTTCCTGGGAGCACTAATACGATTATCAGTTTATTCAAATTTGTCATATTCATGTGAGAAGGTATGCAAGTAGTGAACTTGGTGCTATGAGTGTTTAATTAAAGGCAAACAGCTTTCCCTATTCCATGATATTAGCCTCACTATTACTTCCCCACCTACAGTTTTCAGGTTATGTTGGCAGGTCTAACACTGACCTCTGACTTTTAAAGGTAAATCAGTGTGTGGTGGCCTTATATGGTTATTATGGAAAAAAACAAACAAACAGACATACATAATGGAAAACTAATGAATAAATCATGGTAACAGTGGTTTAAAGATATTAATAACATTACTATATGTTTAATCGATAATTAGAATTATTATCATTATTATTATTTTTTTTTACTTTCTGGTTAGGCAAAAAAGGTCAAGCGTAAGGAATACTGAAGTGTACTGAACAATAAAGTGTATCGGAAACTGACATGTAGGGAATACTGAAGTGTTTGAAAGGTTTAAAATAGAAAACACAATGTAATAGTTTCATATTAGCTATCAACAAAATGTTAATGTAATCTCACTTATCATGGTACTAGCTGTGCAACTACACTAGGGAATACCAATGCTTCCGTTCAAGAATGAGCTCGGAATACTGATGGGACACTGTTGACATAGGAACATTTCCATGTACTCTAAAATGATTGGCTCAAATCTTAGATAGATTACAGAGTGAAATCGATCATCATGCAAAATCGGGAATTTCCGTAATATCTAGCGTAATGTGAAAATGTTACCATGTTGTAGGGAATTCTGTGTTCTCCGTATTAGCTAGCCTCCCTTCAGATGATAGCATTGAAGGATGAGCTGCTAGACTACACAAACAACACCATGACCAGAAATACAAAATGGCTTCCTCTAAAAAGAATGTAGAATTTGAGAATTTGTTTTTATATTTATATAAAATAGAGCAGTTGAAGAGGAAGAAAGAAAAAGAATTATACTTACTTACAAGACAAATCTATTAATGATATTGTGGCTAATTAATATTGTGCATCTGTGTGTGTGCGCGTGTGTGTGTGTGTGAACATGAAACGCTTGGCTAGCACCCTGGAACAGACACAGGAGTTTAGAGAGATTCATTTTAACTAGCTCTGATGCTGAATTGCCTACAGAAGCACAAGTGCACTTAAATTTTGAAACAAAACCACCTTAAGACTAATTGATGGTGGTGTGTGTTGTACATCCAGTTTTGAGTTTAGGATCAGGGATTTAGCTACTCATGGCTTACATATATAAAGAATAAGAGCATTTTACTAACTCTACTGGCAACTTGGTGTTTTTTTTTTTAAGTACAGGTACAGTCAAATACCTTTATAATTTAATAATAATAATAATAATAATAATAATAATAATAATAATAATAACCTGTTCCCATTCCTCATCTATATAATTAAATTCTGTGTAAATTTTCCGTCTAAATATTATACTTTATTTTAAATATTTTAAATATTCTGTCCAACATTATAACTCTTTTCTTATTTTTCTCCTCTATTCTGTTCTTCCAACCAATTAGTTAACTCTTGGAAAAAAGACTATGAACTTTTGTTGTATTTTCTTTAACTTTTATATTGCCATTTCCAATTCCCACCCCTACACCATTTAACCTATTTTTTATTATTATTTTTTTTTTGCTATATTACATTATTCAAGCTGAATGAGTGTGATGGACTGAATTCCCGGTTAGCGAGTATTCCCACCTCATGCCCAGTATTCCCAGGATCCACCACCATCCTGACCAGGATAAAGTTCTTACTGAGAATGAATGAATAGTTTTGTTTAAATCTGAATAGACTAAGTAACTCAGTACTTCACAGTGTTTATTCAGAGAATAACCACTGGTAAGAAATGTAGCAAATCTACATGGTTAAGCGTGCAGTGCTACGGGTATGCATTTCATTTCTAATTTAAAATGCAATATAGCATTCATGTCATAGAAACATAAAGGAGTTGAAAATGTATAACAAATGAAAACAGTAGAAATAAACGGCAGAATCTCTTATATAAGGACTCCGAATGAGCTCTTAAACACCCTAACTTGCTCTGGATATAAATAATCCCTGAATTGTGCATCAGTGATAAACCAGCTTTAATGTTCCATATAGCAAAAGTATGACTTCAATAGGGTATGAAAAGTCCTTCTGGTAAAACACAAGTAGTTATTTTTGCTGTCTTTGTTGACCGACTGTCTCGGTCCTTGACTACTGGAGCAGACACCCGAGCAGAGACGGAGAGAACAGTCTGTCATCTCTGAGACACACAAACAATAAGTATCAGACAATAATCTCACTCCACACTAATTAAGAGATGATTCAAAGCCATTCTGGGCTGTAACTGTTGGGGCATTCTGCACAATGAATCAATTTTACACAAAGTCCCTGTGACGCTAAAAGCTAAAAGCACATGCTGACTCGATAACGTCTCCAAAAAAGCCATGCAAGCTGATTCGCTAACAGGATTTAAGGTTTGTTTAGATTTTAGGGAGTTTATACATAAAGACGTAACATAGAGGGTGGAGTCAATGCAAATGGATTAGATTGAACATGAAATTTGGGGTGTAAACCTCGATGCCAGCAATAGTGGGTGGGGTCAATGCAAATAGAGGGATTTGAATATGAAACGCAGGGGCTTCGTATCCAAGAAAGTACATTCATTTTATCTAACTTTTTCTAAAAACTAGATAACTATATATATTATATAATATATTATATAACTTTGATCTAAAAGTGTAGCGTCGAGGGCGGAGTCAAAGTGAAACTTAAAAAAATTTAAATAGATGGCAATATATGGGGTGTTTATCCCCAAAAGTGACTTTTTTTTGTGACTTTTTTATCTAAATATTGTAAAGTAATGGAGCATTTCTACATATGTAAAGGGGCAATTTAGGGGCATTTCTACCTTAAAGTGTAAAACAGAGGATGGGGTAGGTAGGTAAGTAATTCAGCAACAGAGAATGCGCGAAAATTTGTACGGCTGAAGAGCAAGTATTAAAACTGCCTAAACCCATTTTCTGTCCTAGGAAGACAAAATAAAAGCATAAATTCCTTAATTTACACAAAATGATCTCAGTTGCTTAAAATAACAATGTGTGTCATAATTCCAGACATTATGACTTAATGTTACTGCAAGAAAAGAGTCAATATTTGCTGCTATTTTAGAATATTTTTATTATTTTTTTATTTTTTATGTTTAGAACTGATTTTATTGAATTACATTTTTCTGCTTCTTCTCCAATGCTGTTTTTTTTTTTTTACTTACCATTTTATTGGCTGCAAAGTACAAAGTTTTTTAATGCGTGAAACTATCGATAAAGTACATTATTATTATTATTATTACTATTATTATTATTATTATTATTATAAGAAATAAAAACCTTATTAAACTAATGTTTCCTTCACCTGACACATTACATCATTTATACAATTATTCCTTGTAAATAAACCGCAACACGCAAGTTAGAGCTCTAGACTCGGGCTTGTGAGTGAACATTGTGGATGATTTCATTATTTTCATCTTCGTTTGTCTCCTCCTCCTCCTCCTCCTCCTCCTCCATCTTTAGCAGTTTGATCAGTTTAGCCAGCATCTGACCCAAACCTCATCCTTCTTGTCTTTGTGGTCACAGGATTCATCATGGTTTGCGTCAGGGTCATGAGTAACGAGCACTTCCCTCCGCGCACACAGCCGTGCTGCCAGGAAAGCACTGAGCAGCGCACTGCAATGCTTTATAGATCTCACAGATGAGCTACGAGCGCTTATTTGCATGGCTTAGCCTCCGATGTTCATTTACATAGAACAACACGCACATTTTATTTTCTATCACCGAGCAACGGCAAATCACTGCGAGCGGGAACGTCACGGCTGGATTATAAACGACGCTGCAAATCACACAACGCCTCATTCTGAGAGAAACTTATTGGAATGACAATCACAGCTAATATGGATTATGGAGAAAAAAACATATGAGTATATAACAGTAATGTGCAATGGATGATGAACGATAGAAGTGTTTACAAACCTACAGGGCTTTCACGTTCAACAGGGAACAAATTGTGAGTTGAGGCATGAATCATGTGGAAGGGCGGAGTCAAGGGGATTATTTCTCTCGCTTTCCATTTATTATTATTATTATTATTATTTTAAACAAAAGCAAAACACTACTACATTTATTTCATACATTTTTTTCCGAATCTATTTATTTTTTAAGAATTTGTTACATTTTTAGTTTCCTTGTTTTCTACTTTTTACCATATTTATGTATCCGTGTATTCGTTTATGTGTCTGATTGCTTTCAGCTGTAGTTGGTTGACCTGTACAAGTAAGGAACTAAAAGGGTATAAAAAAATAGTGATTGGCTATTCTATGAAGAAAACAAGAAAATATTCTGTATAGTAAACAAAAAAACAAAAAAATACTAATAAGGCAAACAAACAAACAAACAAAACCCAGTGAGTTATTCTGAGGAGAAAACATTACAACTGCTCACTGTTACTTAGAGCAATGTTGGAAAAAGCCAATTAATTAATACATTTATTTAAATTATTTAAATTGCTGGTTTGGTGGAGGAAAAAAAAAAAACACTATTAATAACATTAATGGCATGCTGTATCATGGCATGCTGTGCAATAAAAACAATAAATTAATAAATATCTAGCAATAAAGTAAACAAAAAAAGAAACTGCGAACAATCAAAAGGTAAATCCGGTTCTAAACAAACCACTAAATATCACATTAAGATTTTTGGATGTTTTTTTTTTTTTTTTATAAGGTAGCTGATTCGACTGAAGAGAGATTTAAAATATCACACACATTTATGCACATGAATTAAACAAAGGATGAAATCTGGGATCTAATCATCGAAACCTCGTGAGGAAAAACGGAGCGAGAGATGAAGCTCAGAGAGAAGGAGGGGAAGAAAGTAGGAGAGTTTACAGCGAACTACATCAGGATGATGAGCTGAATGAATTCCAGTGCAGTGAGTCTGGAGAGCGAGCCACAGGGACGACGAGGATCGATACTCCATCTTCTGTCTTCCGTCACTCTTCCTCACACAAATCTGTTCACTTTCACTTTACTTATTCCATCGTATCGTTAACTCCTTTTAGGAATCTATGGAGCTCGTAAATGAACGGATGAATGAACCGAAAAAGGAAGAGGCCGAAAATAAGAGCATGGAAATAAAAGAAAATTATAAATAAATAAATAAAACACGCTTTCTTCTTATTCAATAAGAATTTTGAAAACGGAATTAAAAAGAGAGAGCTGTAAACTAGGTTTTATAGCTATATACATATAAGCGGTAGATAAGCGATAAGGCAGGAGGAACAAATAATAAAATAAAATAAATACCTAAATTCAGTTACTCGAGGTTTGCCTTTGTCTGTTTTCTCTCACTGACATTTTTTTCTTTTCATTTTTCTCATCATTTCAAGGTTGCAAGCTAACTAGTGAACTTGCAGCCTAAAGCGCATATATATATATATATATATATATATATATATATATATATATGTTGCTGCGATTTTATATAAAGATTACACTATCAACTTTTTAGCATGTATCTATTTCAATTAAGTTTGTTAAATTGAATCATTTCCTGTTACTGATATGACAGAAAGCAATTCCAAAATAAATCTATAAATTAAGATAATTAAGATTTGCCATTCATTAAGGGCAAAAGTAATGGCACCCGTTAAAAATAGGAGTTAGTGTGTGTCTATGCTCGCTGATGCGCTGCAGTGGCTGAGCTGCATTACTAGCAGATTTAGTCCAAACCACATTTAGGACTCACGCTTTCCCCGTTTAGTCACCATTTTGAGTTCTTCGGCTCTTTTGTGGGCGTGGCTGAATGTGAACGCCATGAACGTGCTTGGGTGATTAGCATGTAAGAACGTACACACCTGATTACGAAGACAATCATTTTATAAATCTGAGGGTTTTTTTTTTTGTCCGGCTACAAAAACTTTAAAAGATTGAAAAATGAAGCTCAGAGTAAAAGATGCACATGGCGTACTACTGGACAGGAATAGAACATGTACTGCTACAACATTTGTTTGATTTTCGTTCTCATGATGCACTGGTTTCTAACACACTCAGACACACATGCGGTACGCACCGTACACAAGCAGCTCTCTACCCCATAGCCTAAATATAAACGACTTCTCCTCAATCTCTTTTTATAAAGAGAAGACTCGGGGGCCAGCTTCGGGTTGATGCATCTCTAAGTAAACTGCTTCCTGACGTGTGTGTATGCGTGTGTGTGTGTCTCTCGTCTCTCAGAACCTCGCTCAGATATCAGTGTAATTTTCTCCACACACACAACATCAAAGAAGTGAAACCAGTGCGTTCTTCAGAGTGGAGCAGCATAAGGCACGGTGATTACACTGGGATACGACAACAGCTGCTGGTGATCACAAACCCGCTGAAGCCAACAGCTCTATATAATATACAAGCTCTCTCTCTCTCTCGCACATGAGAAATCTCACTATTTCTCTGTCTCTTTCTGAGTCTCTCTCTCTAACTCTCTCACAGCAAATACACACTGAAAAACAGGTTTTTCCATGTACACCAGATTTTCAATTGCCGAAGCAATTATAACACGACACACATTGCAACACACGCACGAACAATAACACACACACTACAGCAATGCAACACTACATCAACACACACTCTCACTACATCAACACACTCTCTATACCAGGCTTGAGGAGTAACAGAATACATGGAACGGTGTTACATAATTAGGATACAAAAAAGGTAACTGAATTCTGTTGTAATTACAGAAGAACGCTGTAATCAGATCACTGATGCTTTTAGTAAAAACATGGATTTACAGGATTACAATTTTATGAAATGCATAAGGGCTGCAAAAACTAATCAACAAAATCAATAACAATCGATAAAAATGAAAAAAAAGGCAATAACTTCTTGAACTGGATTATGAAACACACCGAGCACACGCTACGTCACTTCATAAACGCATTTCGGTGAAACGAAGGAGCAGAAACATCAGCAGGACTTTCTCTACAGTATGAGCCTCTTTACAGTACACTACCCTGCTGGCCTCATGACATAACTTGGGTTTTATTGTGAGTAATATTATCATTCGTTTGTGGGAATGTGAAGAGATGCGTGATGTTCCTGCTTGAACTGTCCAGAACAGCTTTGTTATGTTTTGTTAAACAGTTAGTTTGAATCAATACACTTAAAAAAGTTAAAAGTTAAACTAGCCTCTTTTTCTGACCCTGCTTTCAGTTCACAAGTCGTTCCCAAAAAGAGTCGATTCACTAAACTCGGGAACTGAGAACTAAGAGTCAAATGCAAATCTTTGGAGTCGATTCCACACACTGAAAGTGATTCACTTCGAACATGGACACAGCAAGCAAAATAAACTTAGCATTGGAGAGTTTCAGTGAGAGAAACAGGCAGCTGATATTTATTTTTATCTTTATTTTGAATTTGTCTGTTTAAAATTTGAACAAATCATGGCTTGAAATACAGACACACAGCTGCAAAAAGTGTGGTAAGTGATTAAAAAAGTAATAAGCAGTAAAGAATGTAGGCTACATACAGTCACCCTGAGTTAGTCTGAGAGTTTATTCAGCACCATTCGTGTATAATGTTAATACTGAATGAGTATCAACATTCATTTGGTCGACATGATAATATCCTCATGCTGTTACAGATTATCTGATGTCAATAATGTTGTAATTATTGAACTGCTGTTTAATTAAGCCTAATTAAGCATTCTGTAATAGCGCTGATTAAAATGCTACAAATAAATATTTTAAGCAAATATCTTTTGTATATAAGATATTTGAATAAATAAAAAACAATTGAATAATCCTATAATATTATTCAATTAACACCCTAAAAAGAATCAAATAAAAAAATCATTATCAAAACAAATAGAAAATAATCAGTAGCTGCAGCCCTAATTAAGAACAATATACTACCACACGCATGTGCACACAACACTTCACAAGTCTCACATCACCACTCATCATGGCTAATCTTACAGTCACCAATTCATTATCATGGCCTCTAGTGAAAAAGTGTGTTCACTGGGTGACAATTTCACCATTATTTTGTCTTTAAAACAGAAAAGGGGAGCAACATCACAATACAGAGCAAGTTCTGCCTTCCAGCTGAGAAAATGCTGTCATCATTCACATATTTGGTATTGAGGTAATCCAAAAATAGTGGAATGTAATCAGTTACATTACTTTAATTTTGTGATAATTAGATTAAGTTACGAACTGCAATTTTAGCAGGTAATTAGTAAGTGCATCTGAATACATTTTAAAGTAACCCTCCAAACCCTGCTTACTATAGCAACACAAACGCTCACTACAGCAACACATGCGCACACACACACTCTCACTAGGTGAATAAAATAAACTTACCTGTGTTGAGAGAGGAGGTGACACAGACATGTGGGGTAGGATGTATAAAAAAAGAGAGAAAAAGAGAGAAAAAAAAGTCAGAAGGTATAAAGTCAAGGTCAGAGTGAACATGACCCGTGTAAGCAGTGAGCTTTATTTAATAAGACGTGTTGAGAGTGTGTGTGTGTGTGGGGGGGGGAATCAACAGGACACACAGATGGGCAAAAAGAAGAGGTGGAGCAGAATGGAGCCAAATAAAAAAAAATGTATAAAACCATATCAGGCTTTCAGTGTAACTTATAATACATTGTTATTTATTTGTATGTTTGCTTGTTTACTTTCTTTCCTTCTTTCTTTCATGCATGCCTTTATTTCTTTAATAAATTATTAAGTAATTCATTTCAACAATAAATAATGTTTCTAATAAGATTTTTTAAGTCAAAAATGTCTTTCTTTCTTTCAGGTTTATATTTATTTGTTAAATTATATTTCTTCATATAATTCATTGATCAAATATAAATTATTTGGTAAATTACTTATTAAATAAACAAGTATTTGTTTCAAATAATTAATAATACACTAGACATAATTATTTTCTGTAATTCTGTATTTTTTTTTTCCCCTTTCTTTCTTTTTTATTTATTTATTTGTTTATTTATTTGTTTCTTTCTTTATTTGTTAGTGGGTTAGTTAGTTTTTGTTTGTTTAAGAAGTAAATGCATAAGGGAAAGAAAGATTAAAAATAAACAACTAATTTATTTGAAATGAAACGAATATTTGTGCGAAATGTAAATTTTTAGAACGTGATTATGTTTTCCTTTCTTAACAGTCTTTCCAGGTAGCACCGTGTTCTCAAAAAAAAAAAAAAAAAAATCAATTAAAATAAATCCGCTTTAATTTGACTGTAATTCCTTGTTGAAGAAAAGGTGGATAACAGTGATTTTATTTCCTGCTTTAAATTCTTTACATCACACCCGTCCCGTGTGTCAGGATAATTCCTGATGCTGTTGAGAAGAGAGATGAGGGCCGAGTGCTGCCAGACATTTCCCTCTGCACATCGCCTGATTACATTCACCAAACCAAGCAAAGATGTATTCCATTTATGAAAGGAAGCTGTGCTGGTTAGCAATTGCTCTCCCCTGACACGTGAGATCTCTTTTTCCACCCACATCTATCCACGCACACCCACACCCACACCCACCTGCTGAGAGTGTAGACGGATATATATGAATGTTTACCCTGGAGGTTATCTTCAGCAGCTCAGATTCCATTACAGTAAAGATGTCACTGTAAGGAAAAGCCACTCTAACACGTTTTGTGTCATCGAGTCACTAGCTCAGGGGGACATATCGATATAAAGGTGATCCCACAAGTGTTCCACTGATACAACAGTTACACATATGTACAGCGTGCTTCGTTAATGTTCACGCAGTTATGACACTTTTGTAGTGTTTTGTAATGCCATTGTATTGAAGTGGAGGTAGTTTATTATAATTCCTGTCAAAACACTACATTAGTTCTGGTGCAACATATAATTAGTTGGGTTCCATGAAAAAGGTTTGGCAGCATCTTGACGACCTGGAAAATTTCCTATCAGGGTTTGGTTATTAAAATATATCACAAACTTTGACCATCCCACAGAATAATGCTAAATGCATTAGAGAATCACAAAGAATGAGGCACAACTGTGACTCTTCCTATATCGGACTGCTCACTAACAAATGACCTGGAGGAGATTAATCTGAGAGGGAACCAAAAAGCCAAGGGTAATTCTGAAGGAACTCAGATGCAAGAAGCTGTTCAGAGACACGCCACTAACCATGTCTTCATGGAAGAGTAGAAGTTCATGAGTTCAAACCCCAGAACTACCAAGCTGCCAAAGTTGAGCCCTTGAGCAAGCCCCTTAGTCCTCAACTGCTCAGATATATATATAAAAAAAAATAAGTTACTCTGGATAAGGGCATCTGCCAAATGTCATAAATGTAAAGAGTAGGGAGTCATCTGAAATTCTGTTTTGGCCAAAAGTCAAGTTGAAGACACGTAGCAAATGTATGGAAAAAGGTTCTCTGCTCTGATGACTTTGGGCCTTGTCCCAAAGCACTACATTTGGCAAAAACTGAACAACCTGAAAACATCATCCTTACTGTGAAGCATGATGGTGGTGGCATCATGTAACAGATTGACCCCGGACTCCTCCTCACTAATGATCTCTTTTGGTAGACCGTCTCCTCTAGGCGGAGTCGCAGCTGAGCTGTATTCTTTTCATTTTTTATTAATGGATGTTCAACGTTTGCTCCAAAACTTTGTCTTGGACTTGTTTTGATCTCTCTTTGGTCTTCATGGTACTGTTTCTTTAGGTATGTTCACTAACAAAAGCTGTAATAATACCTATAGATAATTTGATTTTATGCATGAATTAATTAAATAAAATGATAAAATAAAAAGAAAATGAGCTGAAATGTGACATGCTGTGAAGGTAACTGAGTAATAAAATGACTAATTTGTCTAATTAATGTGAAATCAGGAACAGAAGAAACACAAGTCAGGTGTGGCTGAAGCGTAAAATGAAGCATGACTTTAATTATTAAAGCCATTCAGTGAGCGACCGTGCTAGTTATGATACTTCATGAAATGGAGCTCTTTTTTCTACGTCAGCTTGGACTCTTTAGCCCTGTTAGAGTATCAGACTTTTGGAGGAAACAAACAGGAAACTATAAAAGCCCTGTAACATGACCCTGATACTGATGGCAGGTGGCTCTGCAGAATAAACACACATATACAAATTCACACCTTTACAAACATTCCGCTTCCACGAGACCTGACAATCGCTGGCAGACGAGAGAATCATCGATCCAGAGCAGTGAAAGTTATATGCTCTGGGTATGATATCTGGATGCATGTGTGCGAGAGTTTGTGTTTTGTGAATGTGTATTTTTGCATGAATTCACACCGAGTGTGTTTACCTCCAGGCTGAACATAATTCAATTACCCCAATTATTGATTGAATATGCTTCAATATTTCATTTTCGTGTAATGCTATAATCACGCATTGATATATGAATTCATCCATGGCATGTTAACATGCATCACCGTTCTACATTATTCATAATGTTTATTTTTTTAGCCAAGCAAAACTTGAAGACTTTCCAAGTCTGAGTCGATAAACAAGACTAAATGCATCATCCTTAGAGGCAGGCTAGCTGCATATGAAGAAGAATGAGGCCATATTTATAGTTTTGCTTGAGCATCAAAAATGAACTATCACAATTTAATGAATGCATACACATTGCTTATAGTGCTTAGAGAATTATCAATGAGTGGTCAATTTGGATGATTTGCCTTTTTCCTTTTTATTAATTGCACATTTTTATTCTTAAAGAACAAAGCAATGTGTGGGACTTACAGTAATGACCCTGTGATTATGGCCTTGTCCACACATATACGTTTTACTTTTAAAACACATCACTTTTGCTACGTTTACGCCTGGCATCCATACTACTCAGGAGTTTTTGAGACCCTAAAAAGCAGTGTTTTGAAAATGCTGCAGGCTCTGTTTCAATTTGAAAATGATTAAGTGTGATCAGGAAGAAACGTAGACTTTTGGAAACAATGACGCAGACACCCACAGTCACTTCCTGATTGGGACTTATTAGTCACTTTCCCTGATTCATCACGCTCCTATCACATGACCCTTTTCCAGAAGTAAGCAAACAGCATCAGCCTTGACTACCAATGGTGAATGCAGGATATATATAATAAATTAAGTGTTGCTGACCTTGTTGTCTTTGCTAGCAGCTCTTGAGCAGTTACATTTTGCATTTTATAAGATTACAGCTGCCTAAATGTGCAGAAGACAAGCTAGAGTGACCTGCAACTAAACAACCAACATCAGTGTATACGATCTGCTTCCTGTTATACTGGCACGCACGTGCCCAGTATATGTGGATGATCATATGATATGCATTTTCAGGCACCTCAGTATGGACATAGATTGTTTCTGATATCTAGCAAAAACACTTGTCTGGGCCGTGATTGTCTTTGGTTTCATTTTAAAACTAAAACGTATTAATGTGGACATAACCTGTGATTCAATAAGACACCAATTACTGACTTAATAATTCTGAGGAAAAAGAACCAAAGTTTCTAAGTAACCATAGAAACTGCTCTGATTGGTCAGTATTCCTTCACTGAATAAATAACTACTTTGTAACTGCATGCTTTATTTATTTCCAGTGAAAACAACACAACCTCCAGTGATATGAAAACATATGAAGGTTAACATTGGAATGTGGAATTAGGATGTGGTGTTAGTCTTTGTACTTTTACAAATGGCTTCATTCATATGCACTTAAATCAAATCCAATATTCACTTAGGCTTTTTGAAATCTGATTGGTGGACAAATTGGTGGTAGAACAACGGCATGGACAAAAAGAGACTTGTTGACTGATTGACACTGATAATTCATTCCAATTAAACAACAGTCAGTTTCAGTCAACTAATCAGACTAGATGAACAGCGTTCCAAGAGCATTCCAAATCTAGCAATACTTCATTACAATTATTCAATGAAACCATTCCTATATTTACTACAGGCTGTCAGTTAGCCTGTGCGTTACCATGGCAACACGCAATGCTCTATCCACCTGTGGCTTCTTTGGGAGCTATTTCCATTAACAGAGTAAAAATAAACCAAATATTTTGCCATACTGTGTTTAAAATGTCAGTAACTTCATATTAATTTCTTATAAACAGAAATGCCATATAAAAGCAATATTGCATTCTGTACTGAATATCAGCCTGCTGCCTCGTGCGATGATGAATTCTGTCAAGTCAGGAATGTGGCATGAATTTCTTGAATTAAATGAAATATTCTTTGAAAGTCCAAACCAAAGAAGGTCCATTGCCCCTAGAATGTTTTCAGTGTTCCCAAGAAGACTGAGAAATAAAGAAATGAAACAAGAAGAAGTAAGAAATAAAACATAAATTTCTCATATTCAATTTACACTTCATAAAAGTGAGATATAAAAAAAAGAAAAAAGTAGAAAGGTCAAGGAGAAACATCCAAGTTCCATGCAGCGCTATGCTAACACGAAGTTGTGTATTTTTGCCAATATAGATGTAATGTGCAAAATTAACGCACATTTAATTAAACATGAGGTACGCGGCTTTATTTTATACGAGTAAAACATAGCAGAAATGCTAACGCTTCCTTTAACCTTAACTGAAACTTTTTACTTGACCTGAGCTGTAATTTTTTTTTTTTTATGAATTTGAAACTGTCAGACAAAAAAGAAAGTGAAAGGCCTATTTGAACAGCTACTATAAAGCACTGCACTCTGACATACTGATGTATTTTTACAGACACAGCTCTTGCCTGCACACAATGAAACTAAAATGGGATGTTGAGATTCTATCACCATTATTAGTCACCTACTCTTTATGGGAATTTTTACAAAGCCACAGAGTACGTGTTCCACAGATCGGCTCAAAAACAGCCTCCAGACACCTTGCATCTCGGAGAGACCTTCACACAGTCAAACACGTGGGAGAAAATGATCATGAGGGAGAGAGCTGTAGAAAAAGAGAGAGTGAGAGCGAGAGGGAAGGGAAGGGAAGGAGACAATGACGGGTATAAAAAGGAGGTAGAAAGAAAAGAAATAAAAGTGGGACAGAGAAAGAGAAGGAAAAGATGGAAAGTAAGTAAAGTAGGAAGGAAAACATGAGCTAACATACAGAATGAAAGAAAGAAAGAAACGGGAAGGTTAGGAGTAGAAATGATGGAATAAAAGAAGGAAAACAAGGGGAACATGAAGAGGTACGAACATAAAATCAGTGAGGGAAGGAAGGAAATAAGGAATGAAACAGGAAAGGACAGGAGAAGGAGGATAAGATACATAAAAGCATAAAAAGGACAGTGGGAAGGAAAGGAAACAGGAGTGGCTGGTTGATGAGTGGGGAGAGACAGATATATGTCACTTAGCCGCAAAGTCTACATGTTCCACATATCGGCTAAAAAGCAGTCTTTTTATCGTATCCCTGAAAGACCTTCACACGGTGACAAATGTGGACGGAATGATCATGAGGCAGAGAACCGGAGAAACAGAGAGGTTAGAATGACAGACTGAATACTGAGTAAGTCATTGTCACATCACTGGTTGGACCTTATTCACTCTACAGCTTCACTGTTGGAATACATGAGTACCAGTCATTTTAAAGTCCTTGTCAATCATGACAATTAGATGATGTGAAGCATGTCTAGCTATGAATACACTGCCTTGGGCCATCTCAGAGAAAGTGGGAATTACCAGAGAAGAAGAAAAGAATGGATCATCGCAGCTCTCCTTACCACAAAGAGAGCTTTAGGTCTGTCTCGCCAGTTGACCTCATCTTTCAAATCTTCCGTTGATCCATCAGACTGCGTGCATTTAAAGTGTCACATCCAATGTGAGCCTCAAAAGGTTTCGGGATTTCCGCATCAGACTTTGACATGATGAAATGTTCAACCTGAAATCCGTCTTGGTGATACATTTTGAAAGAGACCCATTTAGAACAATATTTAATTTCCTCGATTGGCTACTCCTCTAAGCAGTGTGTTCAACAGTGTCTTTGCTTGGCAATTCTAATTGTGTCTTGTTCTGTGTCAGCCATGCTTGATAGGCTGCTTAATTGCGGTTACGGAGGGTCTCTGTTTAATAAACACACCAAACTCGCCTTCTGAACAAATGAAAAACAAAACAGGAAGCATTCGTTGGACGGGAGCCTTCAAAGGGCAACGTCAACCATCTGGGCCTGTCATCAAGAACACACACAAGCCAAAGCAAATCAAGCAGAACACTGTAAATAACGCCAACAAAAACAACTGTAATTGCACAAAGGCCCTGCTAATTACCAATGAGCGCATGAGGCCAAATTTCAGCTGCAGAGAAGATGAGGGAAGGGTAGGGTAGGGAAGGGACGCAAGGAAGGGAGGTATCAAAGAGGAGACAGCGAGACAAGGAAAGTTGAAGAAATGGAAGGATAAAGATGAAAGTAACGAAAGAAAGAGACCGACGAACAACAAAAACCGAAAGAGAAAGGAAAAAGAGTAAAAAGAAAGGATGGTAGGAGAGAAAGAATTATGGAAGGATGGAGAAGAAGAAAATGAAGGAAATATGGAGAACTGAGACAGCTAACAATAAAAGGAGAGAGAGAAAAAAAGGTCAGTAAGGAATAATTATGGGGTGAGAAATATCAGTAAGATATATAGAGAATGTAAAAGAAAAAGGAAGGAATGGAAACAGAGAGCGAGATTGGAATAAAAGTAAGGGAATAAGGAAAACTGTAATGGAGATTATGGAAGGAAGGGGTACAAAGACAGGTAAGGACATAAAAGAAAACAATGGAGAAAATTCAAGGAAGCAGATGGTGTCCGTAATGAATAACGCCCAAGGCCGAAATCCCACTTTGTCCTTCTCTTTTTCTCTCTGCGTCTCAACACAATCTTCCTCTTTCTCTTTTGGAAACAGGAGGGGGCGGTTAATGAGTTTGGGTGAGAGGGGTATATGTTAAAGGTCAGGTTTTACAGTTAAAAAGAAACTACTGTGCATATGTGTGTGTACTTGTATTTGCTACATATTCAGGACTGAAAAATGTATTTAACTAACAGAGTGAAGACATTTTGGACGGTCCTCACTTCTTTAAAGGGCTCTTTGAGGGTTAAGACTTGGTTTTAGGGTTCAGGTTAGAATTAGGTTTAGGTTAGGGTTAGCGCAAAGGGTTAGGGTTGGCATTTAGTTGTGATGGTTATGGTTAGGGTAAGGGGCTGGGGAATGCATTATGTAAATGAGTGGTCTCACAAAGACGGAAGTACAAGTATGTGTGTGTGTGTGTGTGTGTGTGTGTGTGTGGCCTACATAAATTCAAGCAGCCAATTCTTCTCAATCGGTGCCAAAATAAAACAGGCCATGGGACTGACGGGACTGAGAATGCAGAAAAATGAATAAAGCGGTGAAGGCTCTTTTTGGTAAAGTTTTTTCCCCCCACCTTTATAGTATAATATCTGGTGTGTTGTTAATTTATTGACACACTTATCTCGTAATAAAAATCTATATAAATGCAGCTGGGAATTTCTGAATTACAGGTCTGCCATTAAGAAGCACTCAAAGCAGTAGTTAAATTTATTCTTTTGCTAATATCCATTAGGATCAGAGTTATTACAAGGAGAGGGAGATCGGTTTCTCCTTCCCTCTCGGTCTCTCTCTGGCTCGCTCTCACACAACTGGCAATAGTCAGGATTATATTTCATCAGTCAGCCTCACTGTTTAATGTGCGGATCATCTCCGAAACACAACAAAAAAATTGGATCACAAAAGCAATTTAATTAAATTGAACTTCAGTTCAATAGCTTTCATTATTTCAGACAATTAAAAGTACCCGTTGCTTAAATTACGTTGGTTGCATCAAATATTTCTGCTATTTTACCTCTGATGCAGAGAGACATTATTTAAAACCACAGTGCTGGTTAAAGGTGAAAGCTGTTCACAAGGTTTTAATTCTTTGTGTCTAACAGCTCATTCAGAGGGATTTGTATGACAGATACTTCACGTAAGAGCATAAACAAAAATGTAATAACTGATATGATTTTCTGTTTAAAGGTTTCAGTTTTTCTGTAAGGAGACATTTATTTAACATTTACGGAAGGAGTCTCCAGCGTCAGCACCCAGCACACTGCAGTTAGTTCCCCTCCGTTTCCAGCGTTTGCAGTTTCTCGGTAAGAAAAATGTCAAGCTGTGCCTTATCAACTCTAAGAGAGAGAAATAAGATGAATAACTGTTAATAGTCACTAGAACATACTTTATGTGAGAACTTCTTTCATGGATGAAATTCCTTTCATGTTCGGCAACATTAAACATATGTATAACTAGATAAAAAATATGGTGTGTTGTTAAGAAATTGTAATTGTTGGCAAATAGCTGTGATATAAGAGCAATAAAACACTTTATGCTGGTAAAGGAAAATAATCAACTTCGGGGTGGTGACGGTAACTTTGCTTCATCGTATCAGCCTGTCATTGATTAGTTTACTACAACAGCACGTGTTTGATTCTCTTCGATTACGTTTTTTAAGTGGTCTCGCAGAAATGTAACGCACAATCAACACATCCACTAACATCTTGCCATTTTTTTTCATCACACCTGCTAGTGTTGTCCTGTAAATGACTTGACAGTTCCCACTCAAACCCATATACCGAGTGGGTCACAGAGGGTCACTCTGACAGAGGCATGATGATTTTACTTCATTGTTCCTCTTCCCGAGACTCTCCTCTCCTTAAACCCAGGAGCAAGGCGCAGATTAAACGGGCTAAAGAAGAACCAATCATATTATGTCAGCAACCCTGATTCATTAACAGCTTTGTTGATACCTCTGTCTACACACATACAGACACACACAGCGTAATCTCCTGCTCCCCTGGCCTTAATAGCAAGACCTGTTTCAGAGTGATTGGCTGGCGCTGAGATGAAGCAATGATGGAAAGGTAATAACTCTAAAGCCATCACACTGCAGTTAGTTTTCCACCATTTCCGCATGCTGCTCATCACGCACACACACACACACACCCACACACACACACACAGGCTGCATAAAATTTAAGTTTGTGCCTTGTTTCACTCTATCCTCTATCCTTATTAACCATTAGAATACTAGATATAAAGGGAAAATACAGAAGAAAGAAAGAAAGAAAGTAAGAAAGAAAGAAAGATAGAAAGAATGAAAGAAAGAAAGAAAGAAAGAAAGAAAGATAGAAAGAATGAAAGAAAAATTCATTAAATAAAGAGAAAATCAAAAATATTTAAAAAAAAAAGATAAAAACTAAAAAAGGGGAAAAAAGAAAGAAAAAATGTGTACTGATCTCTATAGATTAGTTCTATGGGTTACACACTGATCCCTATAGATTATACCACACACGCTGCATCGACAAAGCCACCAGCAATTGTGGACGACCCCACACATCCCTCACACAAACTCATTACCCTCCTGCCATCTGGCAAGAGGTACCGAAGCATTGGGGCCCTCACTGCCAGACTATGCAACAGTTTCTTTCCACAAGCCATTAGACTCCTTAATACTCAGGGACAGAACTGACACACACACACACACACAAATGAATGCATTCAACCGCCTCTGCAATTTGTGCACATGTATGTCACTGTTTGGATTTTATATGACTTGCGCAACCTAATACATCTCAATTCTGCCCTGTCTTGTGATGTCTGCACTGTCTGCAATGTTCACACATGTTCGTACATGTGCACTTTATATAGTTTTATGTTGTCTTTTGTTGCGCATGTGCACTTTTTGTAATTCTGTGTTGTCTTGTATGTAGTACCTCGGCCCTGGAGGAACGTTGGCTTGTTTCACTATCTTCTGTATATAGTTGACTTCACTACACCAGGTCTATGGGTTATACACTGATCCCTATGGGTTATACATCATGTCTACAGGTTATACATCGATCCCTATATGCTGATTTGTGTAAATTCTATATTAATCTCTATAGGTTATACACTGATCCCTATATATACAGTAATAGACTGATCCCTACATAATACACTGATCCCTATAGATTATAGGCTGATCCCTATATATAATATCACTGATCCCTATAGGTTATACCACAGTTCTATACACCCACATGCCTGATCGGTGGCTGTGTGTGTTCGTAGACTTCACTTTACTTGTCCCGATTTAATTTATGACAGAACAGATCATATGAAGTATTCTGGGACTTTATAATTGGCTTACTGTTCAGTTTTCCAAGCCATTCAGTAGACTTAAAGAGAAGAACTGTCCTTTCTGAACTTGACCTTTGCTGACCGATGTCGCAGCAGCCTCGGGCCACGATAAAAATGTTCTCTGGCCTCTGTCCAGTGCTCTATATCACTGAGTATTATCACTGAGCATTATCTTACTAGAACATTCTGGAGTCAAATCGACAAAGAGAGCTGTGTCAAACATCAGCCTGATTTTAATAAACAAACAAAATAAATAACTGAGCTGTCATGTGGCAGAGGATCATGTCCTGAATCTCCGTCTCCCACAATGTGCAGGGTGAAGAGGTGGAGTGGGGTGGAAGAGTGGGTTTGGAGCTCAGATATACAATGAGCTCAGTGTGGCATTCTGATAAGAGTTTGGAGATCTGAGCAAGAGAGCAGGGTCAGGTTGTAGCCCGCTCCAGTCGGGTTTACTCTCTTCTAAACAATGCAGGCTTTTTATACCCTGCGCTTCCACAAATCTCTGCTCAGAAAATTGAGCTATAAAAAGAATTAAAAGAAGAAAAAAAAATAGCTTTCAAACTCCTTTGGCCATTGTGTTCTGTTCTATTTTACTTACACAGAACTAAAAAAGAGAAAAAAATACATTACTGATTCATTATTAATGCTTTTAAAAATGGGAATAGCATTTTCTTTTCTATTTGGGTCCTATATGAATAAATAATAAAATGGGAATTAGTTTTGAATTAAACTACATTTTTGTTTTACTTCTCTTACACTATTTAAAAATGATTTCATTTGCATTCCTTTTTCCATATGGGATAGCGTTGGAAAAAAAATTGCCAAAATGTATTATTATTCTAATTGTGAAAATAAATTTGATGGCACCCAACCAATATTTTATTTCTGTTGACATTTTATGCATATTACATTTATTCCATAGAATTATTATAACTATTATTTATTTCAAAAAATATATAATCTTCATTTGAATTCATTTTAAACTATTTAAAAATACGGTACTTTCATTTTCTGTATGAATATCATTTATGCCTTGCAGTGCTGTCTAATCACAACCGAGAAGAAATTCTGGAAAAAGAGAGAGAGAAAAAAGAGCACATGTTTTATGGAGGAAGTGAAATGTCGATGTCATGCTCCAGGTCTTGAGATACAACTTCTGACATTTTGAGGGAAAATTATTTTCTCCCATAGCATCTGGTTCATGTAGGAGCTTAGTGTTATAATTCAGAGTCATGACCATGTAATTAGGTGTGTGACATGGACAAGAGTGTATTTATTACATGCTGGAGAATTATTAGAAAGACATTTTTAAAACATTTTTAAAAGTTTTACCTTTATTTTCCTTTCAAAGCAGAGAAGACCAGCAGGATAACGAACAAAGTCATGGGATTTTGAAATGGGTTTGGTCACCTGCTGACTGCTGAAAGACACAGCTGGATATAATAATTTTATCCAAGTTTGACAGTAAGATTATTATTATTATTATTATTATTATTATTATTATTATTATGATTATTAAACTCTGTGTGTAGCTGTATCCAACTTTTTTTTTTTTATCATTTATTTAAAGTACAATTTGACTGAAAACATTTCAATGACTTTAAAATTATTAAATCAGACTGAGATCCTGGGTCTCTTTTTAATTTACTTATTTATTTTTTGGTAAATAAGGAAATTGAATTTTCATTAATTTAATTTTATTTTAAATTGAATTTTCTTTAAATGTTTTGTAATGCTTTTAAAAGTATAATTTGATTGAAAACATTTGAATAACTTCAACATTATTTTTATTTTATTTAGTTTTATTTTTTCTGGCTAACTATAATAATCCTTTGCCTTTTTTTTTAGCAACTCAGCTTTGTCCTGATTTTGTTATGGAATGCAAAGTTGTTCCTGTCGCAAATACATAAATCAGGCACGGGCATGACCAGAGAAATTACAGCTGTCTTAAATTTTCAGTTCTCTGAGGCGCTGCCACGTCATAATGGTTATAAACTAATAGATGCATAGAATTTTAAGGAAATTAAGGTAATTTCTATAAATGGATTTTTTTAGAGAGAGTCCTACAACACGGTCCAGCTCTTCGAGAGGAAATATTTCCGACATTCCTGTTAGAGATCCTGCGAGTGTATAGCTGTGTATCAGCTCTCCTCACTGGAATTTAATCTAGAATATAAAATAGAGTTTAAGGAAAGTGTCAGTGCTGCTGAGAACACACCCAGGTGCAAACACTGAAAAATATCCGAGGGAAAATCACAGGGAAGTGTGCTGTGTGCATCAGGGACATAACGCAAAATTGATTTTGCTGTAGACAAATAAAGCATCTACACAACTGTGTAATCAAATACCCTGGTTTATGCTTCCATATGACACACACACACACACACACACACACACACACACACACACACACACACACACACACACACACACACACACAATAAAT
>JAQQZR010000013.1:11204347-11214884 GCA_030068235.1 Notoglanidium macrostoma | reverse complement strand
CCAAGATGCTGGGATTGGCTCCAGCTTCCCCGCGACCCAGATGGATAAAGCGGTATAGATAATGGATGGATGGATACACAAAACTTTTACACAAACTACAAAGTCTGTTTTCACTAGCATGCTCATTTTAGATCACTTACTAATTGGACCACATGAGCAAGTGATCAGAAAAATGCTTACAATAACACTGCAAATAGTGAAACATTACACAAAATGTCTTCTCATGAAAAAAAAAACAAGCTTTACAAGATGAAACGTTATTCTCAATGGCCATGTCAGAGTCCTTAAGGCCATTTCTGCCATTTCTCACCAGTGGGAAAACAGTGGAGCTCAAATGGAAGCAGCATCTTACCATCATGTTCCATTACATTGAAACATAAAAAACATGGGCACTTATGATGAGGAATCGATCGTCTCTAGCTCAGACCTCATTGTATGCGGAATGCACTTATCTTTAGATCAATGCCGGTGAATATTTGTTCAGTGTATTGTGATGCTTAGAACACCAGAAGCTCTTTCAGCGGTGAATGGAGCCTATTCACTGGCCTAAGATTGGATCTTTGTTTTACCCACACTCAGATCAAGTACTAACATACTCCCTACTGAACTAAACTGCTGGGTAACCACTTAATTTAATGTCATGTACCAGTGGAATGAGGCTCATGAAGGATCATGAAATAACTGAAAGAACTCCATATTGCTTTTGCAGAAACCATAATCATACTAGGACAGCAGAAAGAATGAAATTGAAGTGCCATTTTAAAACAATTTGCAAAGGCTCATGGGGTTAAGGGCTCACAGAATACCCATTCTTCACAACCCATTTAGTTGGCTTACAAAAGGTGCTTCCAGTATGGAAAGCAGAATCAGAAGAAGAAGAACCACTTACATATTAATTTTTTTGCATTGATGTCAGTCTCTGTTATGAAGTCAGTACATGACCAATATGCTCACGGTCTGGAAGCAACTGACTGGATTATTATTAATCTCCGCAGGTCAGCCAGGAATGTCCAAAAAAAAAAAAGATTCCATTACACAAATTAACAACTGCCTAAGCAAAAGTATTTTCCCATAACAAAACGATTCAATTAGTGTTGCACGGGTCATTTGGCCTTCGCCTTGGTCTCTGCAAACAGTGGTGAGAGGAAATGCAAGAGAAGGCGCCGACTGCTCGCTAATGTGCTTCCGTTTCTCAGAAGTAATATGGAGGAAGGACTGCATTTGCATGCAAAAGAGAGAAGTACACAGAGTGACTCAGATGAGGTGAGTTTAATGTCGCTTTCACAGCAAGCTTGTCTGTTGCAGTCTAATCAAAATGGGATCTTTTTTTTTCACTGTAAAAAAAAAATCAGGTGTCTCCATCCACCTCTGAAGGAACCATGCTGGAAATGGTTTTATGGTGGTCTGCACCAAATTAGGTGAAAATAACTGAGGAATCGGTGACACTCACTCACTGTGACTGAGTACTATTATAGTAAAGGTTCTCATTTTTGGATAATGGCTTTAGAACATAGTGTAATAACTAATACATGTTTATAGATTGATGCCTTTAACGTACGCCTAGGGAGAACAATGCTTAGGTTCGGGTTAGTGCTAATACCAGAGAAAGCACACCTTTTCCATCTGACAAAAATGCACTTATTTCAGTGACACACATGACATCTCACATTGGCGCAATACATAATAGTGAATGCTTTATCATCCCAATAAATAATAGAAATGATTCAAAAACATGATTTCTTCATTTGCATTAGTAGAAACGATCAACAAATTGGATTACTGAAATTAAACTAATTACTGTAATGAAATGTATAATGCTACATTACAAATATTATTCTATATTTTCACTTTCAAAGACCTCCATAAGACAAACATCTTATTGAGAACTAACAAAAAAGATACATCCAATCACAGACCTACAACCTCCTGACCAATCAAGAAGTAATGTGAAATCAATCGAATGCATTATAAAAAGATCCATCGCAAAGCTATAGAAAAGGAATAAGCTTAGGTAAAAAGAGGGCAGAGAATATTGGAATGAGGGGAGAAGCCACAAAGTAAGCCTACAGATTAAAGTTTTCCACTCACTTATTAAACTCATCACTTTCTAATGTTCTGCACAATCCTCTTAAGTCCTATATGTAGTCATATCTGATTATTGAGGGGTTAAAGGTGGAATCGGGGTATGCAGGGGGGAAAAAAACCTCTGCTCGCTAGGTAGTACAGATAAAAGAGGGGACATAAAGAAAGACAGAAGAAGAGATGTGTTGTATTGTGAAAGCTACTTAATAAAAGATCTGAAATCCACTGATTATTCAATTGCTTTAAGCAAACCTGGTCAGGTCCATGAACATCAGAGGCATGGCCAAGATTATTTTTACATTTATCCCCAGTACCTCAATGCAACCAAACTCCAAGTGCTTCAACATGCCTGACTGCCAATGCCAAGTTCAGTGTGATCTCCTGATTGCCGCCAAGTAAACTGGCTCTAGTTTACACATATACCCTGGATGCTGTAAAACAAGCTCGCTTTGGTCAGTGCTGTATATCTAATCTACTGGCTGATGAAAAATATATGTTGGAATACAAGTGAAAAAAAATCATTAGCTGGGTTCCTTGCTATACTTCTTGAGTTTATTGATGGGTTGCTGCTCCACATTATTGGTGTATATTGACACTTAGTGTACAGATGACATTTCAGCAAGTGATTAGACAGATACTTTCATCCAGAGTAATATCCAACTGAAGGTTCAATACCCTGCTCAACAAATCAAATGTGGCAGTACCAGGACTACAATTACTAGCCAGAAGTCTTAGTTAGTGATCCCTTATGGATCAGTCTGTCAGTGGCTCAGCTTTTTTGGCAAATACCTGCTTTCCAAGAGTACTTCAAACACAAAAGGTTAGTTCATTGTTGCTGTCTTTGTCGTCTGAGTGGCAAATTCTGCTGTTTTTTTGGATTTCCGTTGTTATCCAGAATACTAAACCTCCCTATAAACCCTTGGCATCCTTTTCTTCGTAAAGCCCACTGCAGGTGAATGGCCAGAACCTCCATTTATCAACAGGCCACTGTGCAATCAATGAGCTGCTTCACAACCACTCAGCCAGAGGGAATATATATCAGAGGTTCTGTCAATCCTGGATTTGTTAACCAGCCCATGAAGAAGGTCACAGAAAGGCAAAGTGGACAGTTCTATGGTGCAAAGCCTCGGGTATAATTACAGCATACTCAGAGTCACTACTAACGACTGCTCCGGGTACTATGTGAACAAGCTGAAGTGAGCTGGTTCATCTAGCCACAGGCCCTGAGGTCAGAGATTACAGCCAGAGAAAGTAGCTTAATTACAGGCCAGGTAATGCCAGCATGAGCTGCAGTGGATCTATGGAACTTCCTTGAGGGAGTTCATCAGATGGGCTGTTAATACAGATACTCCCAGACCACCTAGGCCTGCCAAACTTTGTAATGAGCATCCCCTGTCTGGGGGGCTTTGTCTTTGGTGTGCCAATGGCAAGTATGATGCTCTGGCGATTCTGCCATCTGAGCAGCTGGTTGCTTATAACGGATGGCACAACACCAGGATTCCAGCCTGAGCCCTTCCTGTCCATTCACTAAAAGACACTTTTTGCCAAGACTGTGGTTTCTATGTCACTTCGCAAGCTTAAGTGTCTTTAGTGTATTATCATCAGTTTAATAAGATTAACTGAGTTTTGATAAAACTAAGAACTGTAGATATGTCTGAGACGTAAATATGCACTGAGAAAACTAGGCTGGGCTAGTCTCATTTCTTGCACTTACATAAAGCTTGACTGAATATACCCTGACTGAATGTAATTACTGTATCTTTGTATATATTTTCAAATTGATCCTACCTCTAAATGCACCTCCATGCTATTACATTAACCACCAATTATACAGCTCATTGGACACTGATTATACCAGGCTATTCATCTTACTTCCTTAATAAGCCTTGTTTTGCTGTGGTAATCATGTGTGATAATGTTATTTCTGTCTGATTTTGTTAAGTGAAACTGGTCTTCAGAGAGGTGCTATATTTTATAGAACTGCACCAGCCTGGTAATAGTGGGGGTTATTGTGAGGTTATAGCGGCAGCATAGAGACGTGTCACACACCCATGACAGCATCAACAGAGGCAAAACTGCTTGCACGGTTTAAGCCGCTGAGACCCCACACCTTGTCAGGTGCAATTACTGCCATCATCCTGCCTTCCCTGGCCATATGCAACCTGCTTGACACTTCTGCGAATGTCAACCCATGTGTGTGTGTGTGTGTGTGTGCGCGAGTCTGTGTATATATGGACAGAATACACTTCCTGTTAGAAAATATTTAAGTTGTTCTTTAGTGGAAGGCACTGGCACTCGAAAAAATATGAGCCAGTCTGTAAAGGGGATTTTTAAGAATTACTTAAAGTTCCCAGTTGCCATTTGGCCATCATGTTTCACCGAGCATTTTTTAATGGCTGATCATCAAGATATTTGGCGTTTTGATATGGAACTACACAGTAAACCTTCGCACCAATTTTGGTGTCTGCCACTCAAATCCTCCAGTTAAACCAACAGAGCATATTTGAGTCTTATGAATCAAAATTTGTTTCCCAAATGAATCATGCACAGATTTTCAATTGTTCTGTCACTGATTATCCACTTTTTTATCTTCCAGATATCACCAATATATTCAGTACTAACTTTATATAGAATAAACGTAAAACCCATCCCAGAGCAAATATTAGACCTCCTTGAAATAAGGTCAATATTTGTCCCACACCAAGTGCAGTGGAGTGGAATGTTCTGATCTTGATTTGATCCCATTTACAGAGCTGTCATTGTGGACCACACACAAGTGACCTGCTCGTAAAGAGAAGTGACCGATACATGAAAAGTGCCCCTTCTCTGACAGTTTAGTCCTGGAATCTTTGATCAGCAATACTCTTTGGCAGAACCAATCTATGGGCTCGGTTTGGTTGGGGGGTAGGAAATGAGATGGGGGCAACCTAAACAGTAAGTCGAAAGCATTAGTCAAGAAAGCTCTTATTTTCTATCTCTCAAAACCCAGCACTAGCTTTATAAGCATATTCTCCCCAGTGCTTAGCAGCAGCAAGCTGATTGAGCGTGAAGCTGGCTGCTTTCATTTTAATGTAATAAAATATTGAGGACAGCTACCATAGATGTTGGATCCTTTGAACCTTCTGAGTATTAAAGCAGTCATGCACAGCTGCCTCCCTCCAGGCCAATTCAAGAGCAGAAAAGAGCTGGAGCTACTTCAGACTGGCTTCAGATCTTCTCTGTCTCTCTGGGTCTCTCTGACCATTGCTCTACACAATTGACCATTGCTCTACACAGCCTCTCAAAGCCTCAGGGAGGCCTTTCAGTCATGGAGACAGATTCGAACCTTGTGGTCAGCCACAAAAGCTGTAATTTGTGCTCATCAGTAGATAGGAGTGATCTGTGCTGATCCCCATGCTGTAAATGGGCCAGACAGGGTTGTGATTCTGTGCAAGAAAAATCCTTGTTTCATTACAACATTCCAAAATTCATAATTAAGACTCTATATATTTTCCTTACTGGGTTCTGCATTAAGGGGGTCTATTATTATACTATGAGCTGAGGATCCTCTGAAATAAAAGGTGGAAGAAAGCAGAGCAAAAACGTTATGCTCTGTGAAAGCCTTTTAAAAGTTGCAGGGACAAAAAGTCCTGAGGTCAATGAAAATAGTTCCAGCTGTAATAGAGCTCAGAAGAAGCTGTAACTCAGAATACATTTTTACTAAAAGGGTTTCACCTAGCACTTTCAGTTAGTGGGACAAACAGAACGATTACATATTCATTGTGTGTAGAACCCTACAACACAGGGTTTCCTATTCACATAGAATCTCTGCGGAAAGACACAACTGTTAAAAAAGACCCAAAAAAGGATCATTGAATAAGACACATCAGAACTAGCATAATAACAGACAAGCAGATGATCTGGGGGGGTGGGATCAAATCTTTCTTTTCCTCCAGCAAAATACAAATCAAGAAATTATGCTCATTCAATTACATTTTTGGATTGGACATCTGTTATAGTTGCAGGAAATAAAAGCTATCCTTACATTTCCTTCCTCAGACATTCATGTTTCTGCTTGGATCTCAGAATGTCTGGCAGACATCTCATCAAGCTGGAACTTAATCGCAGCAAAACTGAACTGCTGTTCATCCTGATGCATCCCCACATCAGGATCTTGAGAGCTCCCTGGACATCTCTGAGATCTCACCGTCTGTCACTACATGCAACCTTGGGGTAACCATAGACATTCAACTGTCCGTTTCCTCGCACACTGATAAACTGACATGCTCATGCCAATTTCCTTCTTTACAACACCAGAAGGACTCGCCCATTTATCTATCCACACAGGCCACTCAGGCGCTTGTTCAGTCAGGTGCTTGTCCTTATCATTTCGGGACTGGACTACTGCAAGGTGTTCCTGGCAGATCTGCTTCTGCATGGAATTCAACCTCTGCAATTGATCCAGATCGCAGCTTTATGACTTGTGCTATGCTTCCTCCACTGGATAACTGTCCGCATCAGATATGAAACACTGCTTACATACAAAGCCAAAAATGGACCCGTACCCCTCTAGCACACGTAGCACTTCTAACACCCTACACCGAGCTCCCTCTGGTCCTCTAGCACTGCTCAATCAGACCCAACACCTCTCAAGGTACAAGATGTCCTGCATTAAGGCTCTTCTCTGTTCTGGCACCAAGGTAATGGAACAGATGAGTCATTGGCTTCAAACAATGACTAAAAACCAACCTCTTTGTGCAGTACTTAAATTATAATAATACAAATAATTGTTGTTTTAACTTGTGTGTATTTCATACTATACTACCTACCTCTACAGTGTTTATAGACCGATCGTACTCTTAGTGAATCATTATGAGGATGTATTTATTGATACAGTCTTTAAATCACTTCTGTAAGTCACTCTGGATAAGGGCAACTGCCAAATACCATAAATGTAAATGGTTCTTTTGTATTGTACTGAGTTGTGTAACAGAGTGAAGTAACTTGATGAAAAGGCAAAAAAAAACCATCAAACCTTACAACAAAGATAACAGTGACAACAACTGCACAGATTTGGTGGTGGAGTTGGTGGAGGTGGTAGAGGTGATCAATTCGAGTTATATAATTTAAGTAAAAGTCAGAGTATGCCTTTGGAGCATCTAAAATGGCACAGAAAGCCTCCTTCATAGCACTCAGTCACTGGGAAAAAGCAGAAGATTGGACTGAAGAGGTGAGACAAGACACAGAGAGGATAAAGAACATAAAAAAAAAACTAACCAAAAAAAAACAACCTTTCGAAACAGTTTGCCTTCTACTTCAATGCTCCAAGAATGAAGTTAACACTGAGTGCATTCTCTCCTCTTTTTACGCAATTAGTGTTGAAAATAATTTGAAAACGGCAGCAGAAGTGACAATAAAAGCAATCAGGCCTCTGTCAACAGTAAGTAGATAGTCAGACAGCTATGGATCTCCTGACTGATTGATTTCAGTGGGTGGATATCACAGAGGATGGATGAGCAATGAGCAAGCAAAGCAGCCATTTTATATTCAAATAGAACCCATTAGCATGACACACCAATATGTCAAAGCAATTGGAGGTGAAGCATCATTACAGTCAGACCAGATACAACAGTCAAATTCCATTAAACGGAGCAAGATCGTTGGGCTGGAGTTCTGGAAGCTGATTTTGTGAATTTGCAAGTTCGGACAGGGGGCAGGGTGGACAGTTAGCCTACAGTTAGACTTGGCTTAGACAAGAATAGACATGCAGATCAAAATGACCATGAGTTTGCACTGCAGGATAAAAATTTATGTCCGCAGGTAAGTCCAACTCAACTGGCCAAAGTGGTCATTGTGTTTGATACTGACACAAGAACCACAAACACCCCACAGCTAGAACGGATGGCATCATTAGTTTCTGTTATAGACAATCAAGAACACGATTTCCAAGAAACAAATCCAAAAGTTCTGCTATAGCTGCAAAAGCAGACCGAATCAGACCCTAACTTACAGCATTCTCCTCACTCTCCTAAAAATCTTTTCAGGACTCAAGTGTTATTATGTAGAGCTTCTCTCTCTTTTTATTAATTCCATCGTGATGGAATATTCCTGCTTGGTGGTAATGGTAAGACCAATATGGTAATATGGTCGAATACAATGCTTAGTGTTTGTGCTGTCATGGAAAAATAATCAACAGCAGGGTGGTATGATTAAGCAGAGTTATTGCTACCACCTTGTAGTTCATTATTTTCCTTTTTCCTTAAGGCAGCAACAAAAAAAACCCTCACAGCTTGTCATGTTACAGAGAACCTGCAAAGCATACAGCGTCTACAGTAATTTAAAAATCAAAACATGTTTTGTATTAGTAACAATCATGACCATTATAACAATTCCAGAAATGTGGTTGTTTTTCAGGGCATGAAGTGAACCCAGATCTCTGAAATCTGCCTCAAGATCCAATCATTTCCTACCTCTATTCACTTCATATCCCCTGCCTGTTCCATCAATCGCCATAAAGCCTGATGTTTACGGTGAATGTGAATCAAAGGTGCTGAATGTCTTTTTCAATACTCCATTAGGAAAAGAAGTCTGTTCCTGTGTCATTGCGTCATGATGGAGGAATGCAATTTGGAATTGCTTCTCCATCATCTGAGATAAGATTAGATGCTCTTATTATAAGGCATTGGCTAGGGCAGTGAATTAATTTAAAGGGGGATGAGGTTATATATTAAATAAAATTACTGCATGATCTGTACATTTATATTGATGTGTGATACGCCTTTGCGCTTTGAATGGATTCCAGAGAGCAGTATGCATGGTGATGGCATGATTTTTTTTTTTTCCCGATCTAGCATTAGCCAATCTCATCATGACTTTATAAGTAACGAAAATGACTGTAGTTCCATATACTTCAATACGTCATACTGATAGTCCTGAGCTCAGGTCTAGCTAACTAGCTAGCAGCTTTCAAACAGAAATATATATATATATATATATATATATATATGATGCTAATTAGTTAATCATGTTTCTCACCAGGTAGCCTTGATTAAATGGACATGTTCACTTGGTGCGTGGAGAGGTTAAATATGGAGAAATTGTAATCTTGACCTTTTATGAACATCATTATAGTGTAATTATTGTGCAAAACAATGTTGTTTGATACATATACAATTTGCCGTGCTATATGTGTGTTATATTAACCACCCGTGGCGAAGTCTCTGGGATACGGAGAACTAATTATAGATGTAAAGCAGAATCTGAAAACAACAACAACAAAAAAAAATCAACTTCTCAACTATAAATTGCGATGCTTTATTCTGAACAAATCCAGGAGCTTGATAATTGTGCAAATGCGCAGCACTGATGCCAAAGCCCCATATATTCTCACAAGCTCAGAGCTCTTTGTGCTAAATGTAATTAATTACATTATGCTTAGCATTGTTAGTACTCTGCAAGAAGCCAAAGGCTGCGTACAAATGCTCAACTGTACTGCGCCAACTATAATTCAAAAGCTGAGGCTTTGTGCAGCAGCTCACAGTCACTTGGATGGATTCCAGTGCAATTAAAAGAGAATTTAATGCTGATATGTGCATCCTAATATTTGCAAGGGTCTTCGAACCCGTATTTATCTCAGCGCCAGAACGCAGATCTACGATCATCTTCCTGATTGTATTGACGCTTTAAAAATTGGTCCCGAGCTCTGAGGAGGCTCTGAGGAGGCTGATCGATACATCCTGGGACTGAAATATGGCATCTCGTCATCGCTGTTGTGTAAGGCAGGGCAGTAAATCAGAATTCTGCAAGGCATACGGTACGTATAACCCAGTGCCTGCCTGTCAGTCACTAATAAAGACAGCAGCATATGTGATGGAGGTTGTTTTTGAGCTGAAAGCGCTGTTGCCATGGCATAACTTGGAGAGGTTCCACTTCACTGAGTGGACCATCCACCCACATATCTCCACAGGTGCCTCATGTCAAACTGGAGTGAGAAAGCAGCAAAACTAATCTCAAATATAATCCAAATATTACGGACAATAAATCGCAGATTCCAAGCCATCGGCTCTTTCTGTCCATTTACGCTATGTTGCATGGGCTGATGATAGCAATATTGTTTTCTCTCCTCTGGTGCTGCTTCTGGAAAGTCGGAAATCTCTGTTGGGGTCATGGCTTATGAATTATGATTCACTAGTAAGCTTTATTTATATAACCCCCCCCTTAAAACATACAGTGAGGCAAGGCCACAGGAATCAGAATGGAAAGGTACATTTTATAAAGTTGATAGGTTCAAAATGGAAAGTGGAATAAAAACATAGGCACTTGTAGGCAGCATATACACACTACAGGCCAAAAACTTTGGATTTAAAATAATAAATAAATAAATAAGTAAGTAAATAAACCCATCCATCCATTATCTATACCGCTTTATCCATCTGGGTCGCGGGGAAGCTGGAGCCAATCCCAGCATCTTGGGGCG
>JAQQZR010000013.1:11168027-11180338 GCA_030068235.1 Notoglanidium macrostoma | reverse complement strand
TGGTGGTGATGTTGGTGTTAGTGTTGTTGGTGGTGGAGGTGGTGGTGTTGGTGATGTTGGTGGTGGAGGTGGTGGTGTTGGTGATGTTGGTGGTGGAGGTGGTGGTGATGTTGGTGTTAGTGTTGTTGGTGGTGGAGGTGGTGGTGTTGGTGATGTTGGTGTTAGTGTTGTTGTTGGTGGTGGGTGCTGTTGGTGTTGTTGGTTTTTTGAGGATTCAGAGAAGGCAAAATGAAAGAAAAAATGCCAATATATTATTTTAAGAAACAGAGGATGTAATGTATTGCCTCATAAAACAGATTGTGGAAAATAATGTTATTGCATCATAAAATATAAGAGTCAATCATGTTACAGTATGCAAATTCAGAGCTATACAACACCTAGTACTTTGCATACAGTATCTATTAAATTGGAGTTAACCCTGCCTTTTTTGTTTGAACTTCTTCAATATTAAATGTATTATTAAGTAAATAAATAAATAATGTTTTACAAAATAATTGTTACAACCTGAGAATATATAAAAAGAACAGAGACAGAAATAATTTTTATCCTCTGTTGCATGCTGTGTTTAAAGTAAACCAGTTTAACACCTACACACCTACACACATACACACACACACACACACACACACACACACACACACACACACACACAGTGAATTCCTGACAGAAAACTGTAATAAAATCAAAGGAGCTTTGTTAATAAAATCAACCTTTAATTAAAGCATGTGTTTCCTCCATCCTGCCACCAGCAGCCTCTCCCTCAGTGCCGCGCAATCATACGAGGCGTGCTGAATATTAGCCGAGTGCTTTAGGTGCAGAAATCAGGGGTGCCATTAGTTTTTCAGGCATCGGCTGCGAGTATCTCCAGAGGTACGGCCCATATGCTAAATGCAGTAATGAAGTTTGAGTGTGTAATATATTTCTCTCTTACACACACACACACACACACACACTTAGCCATTAATCAACTCTCAAAGCAAGTTCCATTACACAACGCTAAACAGCCGTCACATCATGGAGAGTGAAGACGATCTACAGACTTGCAGAAATATAACACACAGAGGAAAGAAACACCTGCACCAAGTCATTCCCCTCCTGCTGTGCGTCTGCTCGCATTCACACTCATTCATGCGACGTGACAGTCTCACACTGCTGCTGCTGGAGGAGGAAACGTGTTACCATGACACCTCCAGAGTCGGAAAAAAAAACACACAGTCGCACTTCATCACACCTAACAACACTTTCTGTGAGGAAAAAACACACACGCACATACTCACACACACACACGCACACACCTCATGCTATGGATTGCTATGTCGTATTGTCGGGAAAGATGCGACACGTGGAAACATCATGTCAAAAAACAAGTTTTTCCCAGAGACAGTGTGCTCTGCCATCACCACCACCACCACATCAGCCAATGGGAGACAGTAAAGAGAAAAAAGTAACAGTTATTATTATTATTATTATTATTACTGCCCACTCAGTATCTCTGAGACAGACTTTCTTTGTTACATGGTTCATTTCTCAGCATAGGGTTAAAATCTGGAGCCTACAAACATCTACACAAGAAAATGACTAAATGAATAAATAATGAATTAAATAAATAAATACATGAAAGAGGGGGAAAAAATGAAAGAAAAAAAGTTCCTTCCTAAATGTGACAATGGTGGGGTGTGTGTGTGTGTGTGTGTGTGTGTGTGTGTGTCATTCAAAGCACAGCTGCTATGTTAGCATCATGCTAATTCATCTCCATGAAGCAGTGCTTAGGACAGAGAATCGGATTCAGTTAACTAAGACAAAAGCAGCTGATGAGGGATGAGAGGCTATGGTGAGACATCCAGATGGACTGGTTTGTGAGTGTGAGTGTGAGTGTGAGTGTGAGTGTGAGTGTGAGTGTGAGTGTGAGAGATTATGATGGATGGTGACAGTAACTGTATGTGGCGTTCTTGGCCTATGATGCTTGTGAGGTTAATCCACTAAACGAGAGTCTGAGACTGAAGAACAGCTAGTGCAGGTGTACAACCGGACTTCACAATTATCCACATCCCTGTTGTCCCTGACACACACACACACACACACACACATGAAACAGGTAGTCAGTGTGGTTACAGGAGACATTATCAGGAGTTGCTTATTGTCTTTCCTGCGAGACACAGCATTAAAGGGAACATATGATAAAACACTCACATTTTCAATGCTTGTGCACATACATTTGGCTATCTGGAGTGCCTATCGACCCTCAAACTCTGAAATAAGACAACCTGGTCAGCTTCTTTTGAGCTGCCCAGATCAGAAAACAGGTGATTCAACAAGTCGTTCAGAGTTGGCTCCCCTTCATACATCACAAGGGGAGCTGATTCAAATTACACCGCCACGCATCTGATTATCTCCGCCCACGGCTTGAGATGTGCCGTTTTTTTCATGCGAGTGCCGGAACTGCTAGCATTATGTCGAAGCGAGGTCAGCATGGGACCTGTTACATCAACCTCCAGCCTCAAAGGACAGAAGAGCTGAGTGGACCGAGTTTATTTTTGACGGCAGCGTCACAGTTACAGTCAGCAAAAGCCAGTTTATGTGTGCTAACTTTACCAACCTGAGCCAGTACAATGCAGGAATGACAAGGAAATTGTACCTAAAACAGGAATCATCAATAGCAGACGTCCTTGGTAAAACTGCACACAAGGGAAATGTAAGTATTTTTTAAAAAACATTTATGACGTGTTTTTCGGCCAATTAAATCTGTGCAGTCCTTGAGTCGAGGACTCGAGTCAGTAAGTGACGCACAAACACACACACACACACACACACACACACACACACACGCACACGCACATGGTAATTTCAGACGATGTGCTCTAAAAAGAGAAAAGTAGACAAGATACAAGTTCACTCTTCTATTCTATTAATTCACTTTATTATAAAATTGGTCGAGACTGTTAAAAACGGAACATGCCATACACTTCTCAATTTTGTTTTTCTCATGCCATTTTAGTATGGTATAAAAATGCTACAGACTGATTTTGTTGCTGTGCCTTTAATGGTAAATAGCTTCACTCTGATTGGCTACCGTTCAGAGTTCAGATATTTACATATTTATATTTAAAGACACACCCCCAAACTCAGCCTGTTCGATCCTGTAGGGTTTTCATACCACGTTAAAACGGCATGAGGGGAAAGAACCGAGGCATTTTTTCAATAAAAAACCTCACAACATTCACGGAAGCATCTCAGAGGATTATATAAAATAATTGAAAAGGGGTATGATAGATCTCCTTTAATCACATTTATTTTGCTAGTTGCATTTTTAATAAAATATTAAAAAGAAAAGGAAAAAAATTCTCATCTACAATTTCGGTATAGCGCCGGATCCTCATGGACTGAAAGGCATGTTTTCACCTCCTGCAGCCACACAAGCGCTCTGTTTGCATAGTGGATGAAGGCCTTTTTTCCTGGAACATTGTGTTTTTCTGGTAACGCGGTGTACTACGCTTAATTATTGAATGATGATGGCTAGGGTGAAGTAGTATAGGGGGAATAAGTACAGTTTGGTTAAAAAGAAGACAAATAATAACCTGTTGCAGAAAAATCGGGGAACATGTTTTAGAATGAAACGTCCGAAAAGGAACATAGAGCTTTGTCCTTGCTATTCAATCATGTTTGCCAGAGTGAAAAAAAAATTGCTATCACCATGGCGATGTTCATGTTCAATAATCGCAGCATGAGGCAAAGCCATGACAATGAACTGTCTTTCACACACACACGCATCAGTCTATCTCAGGTTCCTGTCGGTTGCTCCATCCATCATCAGCAACTAGCCTTGAATTAATAATCATCCTTTTTACAAGGAGAAGAGCATGTGACATTTAGCAGCTCCTCCAGCACAGGATTCACACGACTGCTGTAGCGCAGAGACCTCGCTGTGACACTCGCATCGACTGTCCAAGTTTAACCCTGCCCAGAGACGACACGCACTCTCTTTTCGTTTCTTTTCTCTTGGAACATGAGATTTCAAGAATGAAAGCAGAACAGCTCGAGTGATATGCAGAGAACGTGAGGAAGACTTAGAGACAGGATCATAAAACACTCCAGTGCCAGTGTTTCAAAGATCAAGATAAGAAAGCAAAAAGGAAAGCCTCTTTGTGTGGAAAATAATCAGCAACAGGGTGTTGAGTTACTGTGCCAAAATTTTAGTCCTTCTTACACCACAGCGATTAATATTTATCAAGGAACAACACTTTTTATCCATTTATAGGTTAAAGACAGACGACTTGTGAATGAGCTGTTACTAAAGAAATGATAATGTATTCGTATGAGCGGCATAATATACATACTCATTAATATTCCTTAACACTTGTGGATGGCATCTTGAGGATTATTAATGGGAGAAAGTACTGAATTTTGTGTTTTTATATGAACAGTTGGAATTGGAATACAGTAACGACGGTACCTAAAAGGTTACACTTTTTCGAATAAGGCTTTGCGTTCCCTCTCTAATATTGAGCATGGATAACACAAAGCTACACACATGTAGCTATTCTCGTGTTACAGAATTCCTTTTCCTTTTTATGTTTAGAGATTTTAATGGACAGGACCACCCAACGTGCCCTTCAGAAACACCTCAGCCCCTGCCTTAGCTCACACCACTGAGCTCCAGGAGGAACACGAGAGAAAGAAAGAGAACATTTATGTAGAAATGGAGTGCTTGGCTCCGGGGAACTTGGCCGACTCCCACACAAAGCACATTCACAGAGAGACCAATGGAACAACCAGAAACCCAGACATCATTATCAATGAATCTATTCATTATACGGTTCTGAGAAATGGAAAGATCTGGAACTGACCTCCTGGCTGTTTATATCACATCGATTCATATCATTTTATACCAATCAGCTTCCTGTAATGTTGCTTGCCTCGTACGTTTGCCTGGGTGAAGCAGAGCAGCTGCTGCTGAGACGCCATGGTTTTAAACACGATGACAAGGTGCACCAGTTACCCTTCGCCATATGCGAGAATTTAATTAATAATCAATTACAGGAAGATGCAAAGACAGAGATTAGGACATATTTACTTGCCTACATTTCCTAGAATTCAATAAGCATCTGTCTATATTGTTTCCAAGTCCCATAGACAGACAATATGGAGCCTGCATTCCTCAAAGCCTTGACATCATGTAATGCAGTCTGTGATTAAACAGACCCTCAAAAGCAAACATCTACAACAACCTCCATGCAACGCACTCGATCACTGAAGAATGCATGAAAAACAAGAGTGATAAAATTACAGGATTATATTAATGATCATGTTTTTATACGCTAGCTCTATAATAACAGCTTTGTTTAATGTTTGAAAGGACGTTTTACGTTTCTTTCATATTTGGCAATATATCATTGTGAACGCTACATAGACCACTTAGAAACAGTCATAGTGGCCATCTTGAGGCTCAGGTGCAAAACTAAACAACAGCTGGTTCATTATGGCTAAAGTATAAGTCAAAGATCACTACGATCCAGGAAAGTATTTCAGAAAATACAACAGGAAATGGTAAAGCTTCTTAGCAAGGACATTCGTCGGTCCCTGGAAAGCCCTTCCTGAGTAGAGATGAGAGCAAAAGGGGTAAGGGATTCAAAATGGTGCCTGAATGTGTTGCTAATGGGCCAGGGAAGCTCACCCTGGGGTTAAAGCTGAGAGCCGTGGAGAATGTGCGGCCCATAGCTGAGGCTTTATCTTCTTTCAGACACCTGTAGATGAGCAAAGAGTGGAACGAATTTCCATTTTCAGCCACACAAGACCATAGACCTTAGCAGCACTTCCTAAAATGAACCAACTGATTTACTAGCCACTGTTGGAGGCTTTGCTCTCAAAGCCGAAATACTGATGCTGGGGAAAAAAAAAGAAAAAAATATACAGGTTGCTACATCTTCTTGAAAGCAGAGCTACAAGAGTGGAGCTTTTCAAGCTTTGTGAAGGTCAGATCAGAAGTCTGATCTTTTCAGACACTTAATTTCAGTGTTTTGCAAAACTTAACAAAATTGATCGGTTTCGTTTGTAAACCCTGTTTATTATTATTATTTTTTGCAGAACTATCATTTACTTCTTGAGATCATTTTTCAAACTTACTTTTTGCATTACCCTGAAGAAAACTTGTGTTTGGTCCCACTGTGTCGAAAGATTTGCTGTTCACTGGATTAATCGTACCCTGTTTCCCCTAGGGTTCTTTTTTTTTCTCTGAGACAATGGAGAATGGATTCAAATCCCATGTTTCTTATTTCAGACTGTGACAAGTCATGCAGGCTCCTCCATATAAATGGTGATTGTTGAAGGTTAGAGGTATAAGAAAATGGCAAATCGTCTGTGCCCCTTGCCTATCTTTTTTCCTTTCTTTCTCATTGTCTGAGTCTTAAATTTATTGCCTGCTTTGCTGTTCCTCGTGAGATTTTTTTTGGCTGATTTACTCTGAAGGTGAGAGGAGTTAAGAGTCAGAGTGCACTTCCCTGTGATGCATACATTCTTCTTCTTCTTCTTCTTCTCATTTTTTTCCTATTATATTTTTTCCTCCTTCGGTTAAGGCCCGAAAGTGAAGAGGTTAATGGTATTCTGCTCGATATCCTGGACAGTCTGCGCACAAGCCAAAGCCCTAAAGGTTTATACTTGCAGCCAAATGGAGGACTTCTCATACACATATACACCGATCAGCCATAACATTAAAACAATCTGTCTAATATTGTGTAGGCCTCCGTGTGCTGCCAAAACAGCTCTGAGCCATCAAGGCATGGATTCAACAAGACCTCTGAAGGTGTGCTATGGTATCTGGAACCAAGATGTCAGCAGCAGATCCTTTAAGTCCTGTAAAGTGGGGCCTCCATGGATTTCTCGTTTGCCCAGCACATAGCACAGACGCTCAACTGGATTGAGATCTGGGGAATTTGGAAGTGAAGTCAACATCTTGAACTATTTTGAATTCCTGAGCAATTCTTCAGTACGGCAGGGTGCATTATCCTGCTGAAAGAGGCCACAGCCATTAGGGGATACTGTTGCCATGTAGGGGTGTACATGGTCTGCAACAATGTTTCGGTAGGTGGTATGTGTCAAAGTAACATCTACATGAATACCACGAACCAAGGTGAAGAACATTGCCAAGAGCATCCCACTGCCTCTGCCGGCTTGCCTTCTTTCCATGGTGCATCCGGGTGCCTTCTCTTCCCCAGGTAAGTGATGCCCATGCACCTGGATGTTCATACGAAGGAAAAGAAAATGTGATTCATCAGACCAGGCCACCTTCTTCCATTTACTCTCTGGTCCATTATAGGAGCTATCAGTACAGGAGTGGGGTCAGCATAGGCGCTCTGAATGCTCTGCACTACTGCGTACCAGGAACACCCCGCTGTCTAACTCTTTCTACTTTTCTGATGATGTTCTAACAGTGCTTATTAGTAAAGCAGGACTGATGAACCTGAAGCCTAGGCATCAAACCCCAAGTCATTAATTATATGATATGAAATAAGGAGAACTCTGAAGCTCTGGGTTAGATATTCAGGTCCACCACTGAAGACTCTTGGGTAGGAGTTGCTGAAGGGTAGGGAGGAGATGGGGAAGAGGAGATGAGAACGTGGTAAGTGCTATAGAGATTTTATAGCTTCAGATGTGGCATTTGTGCCAACATTTGTTATTTCATAACTTCATAATGACCAATATGTTGTAGTCCAGATATTAAAAAGTTAACATGTGGTGTGGTATTGAAATCTCCTCAGGAAAGAGGTCCTTTATTTGGGCATTTACATAAATAGGGACACGAGACATCCATTTCACATTTCACTCCCACACTCACCAATCTCATTTGTCTCTAGGTTATTAAGAACCAAACCAAGGCGATTTTTCTGCATTCTGGGAATGACAGCACAAGGTTGGAAAATAAGGAAAATAAGGTTAGAGCTACTGATCTTATTGAATAGGCGGGTATACATAACGGACATAGAGGGGAGAGATAAATATATAGAAATAAAGCTAGACAGGAAATAAAGCAAACTGATTAGATGTACAGATATAAAATGACAGAGGTGAAATGATGTATCATAAATAGAAAATTGGCAGAGAAAGCAAACGGGAAGGTTGGGCATACCAAGATCTGATTTAATCAGGTTTAATGCTGATCAGGTCGAAGTACAAGCTGGGGTCACTTTGTTCTCACTGAATGTTTTCCTAACCAGGATTCTGTTGCAATATCAACGTTGTAATTTCCCGTAGCTGAACATTTCATACTTCTTTGAAGGATGTTTTTGATACGTACTGTATCATGGCTAGTCCACTGAAAAATTCTTGATATTTACCCCTTTTTCCCCCCACGAACCGTTTTTGTGTCTAACAGCTCTTAACTCATGTGACAATTCTTAACAGGATACACGACTCCCGGAGAACAACACGGAATCAATGTTTCTTCAAATATTCACATCTCAGCCTCTTGTATGAACTTGCATTCTGTCAGTTCCAGTGTTCAGAAGTAGAGCAGCTCCCTTGTGCATGACCAGGCTCGGATAAAATATGGCACCATGTTTGTCTCTATCCCTGTTTATCATTTCACAAATATTGTTTTCTTTGGTGTATGCTAATGCCACAAAGTAACAAATGCATACAAAATATTTGGAAGCATAACAGCATGTTGCTTATGTTTCAGTGAGAGTTAAGCTTGCATACTAATACAGGTTTCTTTTACACAATAATGGAGTTAGGGAGACAAAAAAAACATCCCAGAGATTGTCATAACATTACACTTGGGGGTCTCAGAACTAGAGTTATGCTAATTGAGTTGAGAAATTTGAGAATTTGTATTTCAATCACAAGTTAAGCTCCAACATCAAAAAGGCACTAATCTGATTTGCACTGGTTCCTATAAAGTGTACCTCAGCATATTATTTTTAAATTATTTTACCTCTCAGGATTCAAGATTAATGCTTGAATCTTTGCAAAGACTTTTTTTTTTCCATTGCCCATTTTCAAGGACCCCATATGTCTTTCTTTGCACTATGGATGTCATCATTAGCTTCCCTCTACCTAATGCAGCTTTAGGATGACTCTTAATTTGGTCTGACTGGTTATGGACAAGATGTGCACTGTCGGAAAAGTCAATGTATCTGGTAGTTAGAATCTTGTGCTTCTTACAAAATGCACTGGAAATTCTGAAATTAAGGGTACAATATTACTTTAAAAAAAAAAAAGCATTGGATTAAATTACCATGGTTTTGATTTACTAAAGGTCTGCATGTGAATATGTAATATGGGTAAATCTAGTAACATTTTGCTTACAAGAACTTGTACGGCATGCACACTACATTAATGGATTTTCCATGATCACATCTTTATTTACAAATTTCATTTTCTGACGCTTTGTTTTTCATGACTTCTTAACTTCAATAGAGATAAAAGAGAGACTGAGAAGAAATGTTAATGAATAGCTGTTATAATGAAAGTAATAACAGGAACTACCTTGTTTCCTGGCTATTCCACAAAATTACACATAACTGTAAATAGACAATGATTGTTAGCATTGACAAATTTGAGTGATGTTTAAGGAATAAAGCACTTCAGGACATGCTGTTAATGGAAAATACTTGACTTAGTGGTGTGGTAAGAGAATCTCTGCTTCACATAGGGCTGCATCACACCACCCAATCATTCAGTGTTTTCCTAGAACACCATGACATGGCTTTTATTCATTACATAATGTATTTTCAAAAATTTCCAATTATTACTTATTTGTCATAAAGTCTCCAGGATGGAAATTCCTGCAAGTCTTTTCCAACAACTTTAGGCACCTTCTACAGCAAATTCAAAAGACTTGCAGGCACTATCTGTTGCATGATTGGTGTGATATGAATGTCATCTTTCTCTTTATTTTTTTCACTTGATGGTCTCTCAAGCATCTGACACCTACACCGAGTACACGCTGACAGGCTGAAAGGACAGAAAAATACAATCCACTCCTCCACATTCACACGCTCTTCTGTTCCAGCAAACAGCATATCAGGGAGAGACAGAGACAAAAGACAGAAACAAAAAAATAGGGCCAGACATCTTTAAAAAGAAAGATAAGGAGCATAAAGTTGAAGTGACATGCTGGGGCCAGGAATTGGGATGCAAAATACATCAAAAACAAGGATGCCACTGGATCCAAAAAATAGAGGCCATTGGACAAGCGGAATGAAGCTTGTGGGACAAAGAAAGTGTATTTACAATAACACGGTAAATTGTTGATTCTGGTCAGTGTTGTTGCAGTGGTGGGTGGGATTGGTCAAACTTTCTGCAGGCACAAGTGGAATTGGTGAAGAAAGTCTGCAGGAGTGGATGGGATTGCTCAAGCTTTATGTAGGACAGATTGTGCAAACTCTCCGTAGGAGTGTGAAAGATTGGTCAAGAGTGTGTGAAGCAGGGGGAGTGGGTGAGGTTAGTCAAACATTCTGCAGGTGTGGCCAGCATTTGCCAAGAGTCTGGCAGGAATTTTTTGAGTGTCTGGAGTGGGTGGGACTGGTCAGACATTCTGCAAGAGCAATAAAATTAGTTGTGTAGGAGGAATTGGTCACAAGTACCTTTGAGAGTGGGCAGGATTGATCTTTTTTTTCCACAGAAATATATGGGATCGGCTAAGAATTTTGGGGGGATTGGGCAGGATTGGTCAAACATGTCTGCAGAAGCAGTCAGGATTGATCAAAAGTGTTTGTGGGAATGGGAGGCACTGGTCTCATGCAACCCATAGGAGTGGTCAAAATTTGAGCAGAATTGGTCAAAAGTATCTGCAGGAGTGTATAGGGCTAACTGAGTGTCTAAAGTGAAGAACTGGAGTGTGTGAATGGGAGTAGGTGGGGTTGTCTGGACTTTCTGTGGGAGTAGGCAGGTTGAATGGGGTAGTGGACAGGTATGATCAAGATGGACAGAAATGGATTTGATCCCTGATTTTCACTTGTTTAGTTGTATCCAGTTCCCAACCATCAGACAGTTTTCCCTCAACACATCTACCACCAAGGGAAGAACGAAGGCTATCATGTGCTACCTCCAAGGCACATGAAGCCAGCCGAACTGCAGCACATGAAATGCCAGGGGGCGGCATAACACTCTCGGAGGTGCTATTCACCCCTTTCTGTACGCATGAGCTCACACACGCTCATGATTGGCTAGTGCCACTCTGAGTGACTGGGAAGAGAGAATGCCACCCCTCCATCTCTGAGAGCTATGACATCACCAGGATTTGAACTCATGAACTCCAGATTGTCTGGGGAAGTGGGCAGGAATGGTCAAGTGCACCTAAGGGACTAGACAAGATTGGTAAAGTCTGACTGAAGCGGAGAGTGGGATTGGTTAGACTCCTTGGGGCAGCCAGAGGTGGAATTAAAAACAGACATTTTACATTTATACACTAGTTGTTACAATTGCCTAATACAAAGTAGACCACTTCCAGCAACAGCTGTTTACACAAATCAGATTGACAGAAATTTGTGTAGTGCCTAATGAGCAAAAAAGAGGCGTGGAAAAATACATGGGGTATGTAAGAAACCTTGAGAGCCATATTCAAAAATGTCACTTGTCTGGATGACAAATAGAAATGTTGAAAATGTACACGTTACCGATATGACACAAGATGAGTTGGCGTACTGCAATCTGGCATGATGGACTGATTGCATGATTGAAAAGAGAAGCCTGAATCATTATTTTATTCTTGCATATGACTCACTGATGTAATTAAGAAAGGCCTGGTCCTATTACCAAGTAGAGATTGAGGCATTGAATTCACTGGATTGTTAAACTTCCCTCACAATATTCAAATCATTTCAATAATTCATGTTTTTTTCTGACTGATGACTCCTTAAAACTCAGAGGTTGATTTGATTATGAAACAATTGAAAATGTGCATACATTAACATATTACTGAACAGAGTCCTACACTGCCTTCCATAGGGAGATTAAAGGTTTTAATGAGAGCTTTTATTTAATCTATTTTAAGAAAATTTATAATTGAGATATGTACTGCCAGCCAGATCAACAGGATTTATTTTGGACTTTACATATTGGACAGGTGTTCCAACTGGGGGTTGTGATCCCGGGAATTCTATGATGACCTTTGCCATTTCACTATTCCTGGTCACTTTCTGACTCACTATACGCAGAATAAATAAAATTATTGTGAATTCTTGGGAAACAGTATGATTATGTAAGTTCTGCGTTCCTTTATTCTTCAGATTGACCATTCTCTCATTTTCTTAGTTTTTTCCAAGATTATCCTCTGACCGGTTTGAACTGTGATTTCATGTCTTCTCTTCTGAAGA
>JAQQZR010000013.1:11157070-11167927 GCA_030068235.1 Notoglanidium macrostoma | reverse complement strand
TATATATGTGTGTGTGTGTGTGTGTGTGTGTAAGTGGGGCTCTAAAAAAGTAGAAAGAAAGAAAAAGTGTATTAATAAATAATCTATTTGTAGTGCTATGTGAGAGCACTACTGCATTTCTCACAGATGTGCACACATGTGGGCTTAGAGATGGAGCCGGAAAAAGTGGTACAGGTGAGCAGAGTGATGTTTTCTCCCTACACCTACACCAGCTGCCTTGTCTCTGGCTGATATATTTGGCTTGAGGAACACGGGCTCTACTGCTCCTGCTTTAATCATTCCAAGCGGAGCTGGCTTGTACCTGCACTGAGTACAAATCTGGAGATGAATAGTGAAGATAAAAACAACGACATGGGCCCAAAAGCAGCCTAGATTTCAAGCACAGAACTCATGGTGCATAGAGGACACCTGGCTCTGCATTTTTGAACAAAGATACACTCGGGTGCACGTGTGTTCACACCAGTAAATGGTTCTTGTGGGTTGTTAAGAGACACGCATTAGGAAGTAGGCCAGCAAGTGGAGCCCCCCTGCAGGGCACATGGTTAATCCTGACAGAGTGTGACTGTGTGAATGTATAGGTAAGAGGGTACACATCATTAAAGGCAATAACAGATGGCCAGTTGGCAAAGGTCATTGAGCATCGCCTGGAGCCTGCTTCTGAGAATTCACTGAGATTTTTACAGCTTAGAGATCACTGAGACTTTGCTGTTCTCTTTATATATAACAAACACGAGTGTAATGCAGGTCCGTACATGAATGAAAGAAGGAATTTAATAATTTTGTAATTATACTAAAGCACTTGAAAGTAAAATACTAAGATTTCCATGCGCCTAAACGTTTCATGGGCCTCAATGATCCTTTTTTGATTGATTTTATTCAGACTACGAATAAAAATATAGCACAAATTTCCTAATCAAACTTTTCAAATCTAAATGACAAAAGACATGTTCTACTTTTTAGTATATCAAAACACGTATTTGCATTTGCTTGTTTTTAGCTGAAACAGCAGAAAAAATTTATCAAGCAAACATATCTGCCCCTTACAGACCTTTAATAAAATCTTTACTTATAGTACTACTTCACACAAAAATTTCAGTGTTCACGATTTCAGTGTTGTGGAAAAACAAGTGACCGGGAAGAGAGATTGCTGATGGCTTGCTAGTTTGTGCTGAGGTAATGCATCTCTAATTACAGCATCTGTTTAATTCATGCTAATAGGATGTGGGAGGCGGGCAAGTCTGAAGGCTGAGGACAAAGCAATCGATGCAAGGTTATGTTGGTCATATTCACGGCCATAGTGCTGGTGGAAAAGCATGAGTGAACATCCACGCAAATAAAAACACAGAAACTGTCATGCTAATTACAAGCCGCTAGTTCAGACACAATACAGCCGTGAAAGAATCAACACGTTCTCTTTGAGACAATCGGGTTTAAAGCAAAGGCAGTATTTAAAAAGTACTTCCTCTGTTTAGATAGACAGTTTGGCTGAAAATAATAAAGAGGCTAACAATACAAGCAGGAGTCATTAGCTGTGTTGACCGAGCTATCCTTTTACCTCTGGCTAAATAGACCTGGCAGCGCTGTGCTCGACATCAGCAACAACCTGGCCTGGAGTTTTCCAGAGCTTGCATTATTTTACTGTGGAATTAAAATCTATGCTATGCATTGTGGTAGATCAGAAAAATGAACAAATGATCAAACTAAGGGTATGCATACTTCTGCAGTCAAGATAGACAGACAGCTAGATAGATAGATAAGTAAACTGGGTTTAATAAAACCATATTGGATCTTTTTCCATCCAAGAAAATTCCAGACAAATAATAACTAAAAGCCGATTCCGCCTATTCTAGCCAGGTTTCTGACATCATAATGTATATATCCATATGGTCAGGATCAATCAATCAATCAACCATCAATTTCTGAGCATTTGACTCATGCAAAAGTAACATACGGATTATTTTTGCAAACATCTTTCTTTTTTAACAATTAAGTGAGATTCAATTAGGTGAAAATCTTTGCATGTTTCAGTCTACTGACTCATATGACATCTGTCCATGCGGAGTTTGCAGTAATTAACAAAACACAAAATATGTACAGATGATCAGGTGTGATAATGTGCAAATGAAGGCTATGGTGCTAGTACAACACGCAACACCTTCATCTCATGCTTCTTCTATGTTTCAGGCCCTGCAAAGCATTATAACTCAACAGGCGTTTTAATCTCCAAGAATATTTATAAAAGCTGAGAACATAAGCCACACAGGCTATTATAGCCAAGTCCTTACATGCTGAGAACCCAGTGGTAATAGACATAAAGCCTGGCACTTGTCACTTTATAATCAAGACAGAATTGTTCTCATCCAAATGTGGACAAGATGACAGAACCCCTCACCGCCAGCAATCAAGGACTGCAAAAGCCTCCCGTTATATTAGTTATATTCTTTTTTTTATTGTACTTTCCCAGCACTAATGCAAACAATGTCTCCGCCAGCATGGGCTTCATCTTTTTCAATGAGATCAGCTAAAGTGGGTACATCTGAGGGAACGTCTGCTAAGCCTCCAACCAAGACATCTTTACAGCCTGACAAGCTCATCTCATCTCAAGGGCTCTCTGTCATCCTGGCATTCTGCTACAGCTGCTAGCATGAAGGCGGGTCAAATTTATATTTCCAGATTTCATCTTGGTAGGAAAGAATTGCACAGACTTCTCATCAGCTAGGATGAAAAGATTCTGAGATTCTTCGCCCGAACCAGTAACCCGTGGCCAGGTCTAGCTTATTAGGTATGGAATAAAACAGCCTACATAACGCTGTTACAGGAAATTATGGGGTCATGGGATGGAGTGGAGTTAACAACAATTACACATATTTTGAAAGTCCATGTGTCCAGTCTGACTGTTGAAAAATAAAATAATGTATTAGAACTAGGACATTCATATACACCTGCGATTTGCAGCTGCGATCCTGTCAGACGTGCCGTTATAGAAAATTATTCAACACCTTCTAGAATCAGAATACAGAATTCAACAGCGCTGTTCTTTCTCAGAAAAAAAGACATGAGGCTAATCCACCAGTGCATCGACAGCTAGATACCATGACTCAGAATGGGCTAGGGTTCAACTAATAATAATAATAATAAAATTATTATTATTATTATGCAAAAGAGCAGATTCCCAATGATACTTGTTACTTCAGCACAAGCACCATGGCTGTAAGAATCCAGACATGCTTCTTCTCTAGCTCTCATTAAGTTAGTTTATTTAGGACTAGGCAGACCATAAAAGTCCCGAGTCCCTACGGCTGACAAATGACCGGCACCTAAAATAATTGCAAGTGGCATTACACAAAGAGAAGCTTAGATCGTAATGAGACTGTGGTGCTTTTCCTTCACCTAGATTTGTCTCTTTGAAAGAACCCACAAGCACCTTTAGCACAGATTAATCACTGCGCCCTGATTGCTTTTAGCCCATGTGAGCCAATCACTCTCTTTGCTTTGCTGTGGCTAGGGCACGGTGAGCTCAGCAGAAAATGGTAACGGTGGCCTTCACAGAAGACAGATGTGAGGAGAAATGGCAGAGGGTAACAGAGGAAGAGTTCAAAGGTCACGTTGATGGACGCAAGTAAGAACAGAAGTAAATCTGCCATCAATGAATAGAGGGTAATAGACAGAGGACTGTACAAAACTGCAGCATCATGGTCTATCCTGAGATGCTTTAATGTATGGCTCAGCCTCTCTAAATCAAACTGAAAGAGCTTCACTACTATAGTCTTGCAGAAAAGAGGTTTCTGAAGGAATCAACTGTCTTTAGTGGCAGGGCGTTGGAAATAAATGAAGAAACTATTCCCCAGTTTAAGAAAATAATACGTAGCTGGCGTTTTAAGATGTTAATTCACCCAAATCTGAAATATATATTTGTAGTCGATGAACCGAGCCACGAATTTTGCTTCTTAAATTTTACACCAGTGATACAATGCCACTAAAGAAGAGAAAAGAAGCTTACGCGTACAAACATGAAAAAAAACAACTTAGCATCTTCTAGTCCAAACGGCATACCTGAGTAATCATACACTTGGTGTGGTTTCTGACACAGTAAGAAATATATCACATAAAACTTTCATAGCTGCATCTTAAAGTTGGAATCGCTTTCTAGTTTGAAGGGAAGTTTCATGGAAAGTTGGCCTGTTATGACAAATCCAAATACAGCAGAATGAAATTCTTTCTTTACGCATATCAGCTTTTAGGGTCAGAGTACAGGGTTAGCCACAATGCAGTGCTCAATGGTCTAACATCAAAAAGGCTTCAGGATTGGGATTTGAACTCATTACCTTCTGATCCCTACCCTGATACCTTCTAACCCTAGGCCAGAAGCTTTTTTTTTTTTACTTGTTAACATCATTAGCCTTGTAACTCTAGTGCAAAATCCAAACCCCAAATATCAACATTGCTTTGTGGGTGTTCGCTTAGTTTATTTTCGTGCATGTTAATAACAGATTGAAGATTGAAAAAGGCTGTAGAAGGGACCGCTGTGCTCTGACAGCACCGTGCTTAAATATAAGGCCCCTTTAAAGTGTGGGCACATGATTGGTACTGCCTCTTAATTTCTCATAATTTCAGGACATCTCTTTTTTCTTTGCTCTTTCCAGACAATATGTAATTCCCATGTGGTGTGAATTCTGATCCTCTATATAAAGGCTGTGAACCAACATGAGCTGGAGAAATGGTTTCTTAATCAACAAGTGCAGACTTATAAATTATGCTATGAGGAGATGTGCACCATTTGGGGCAATGTCTGAAACTGCTGATGACTGAGTAGGGCTGATAGAAGAAAAAAAAAAGTGATACCAGTGGCATGGAGGATTAGGGAATGCTCATTCATTTTATGTTTTCCGAACAGAAGTTAGGACACAAACTTATGAATATGAAACTGTGCTGTAGGTGGTATCTTTTGACTCACTGAGTTCTTCTGAAACACTGCGTTCAAGGGAAGCTCTTGTCGAGATTTGTGCTCAGCCATAACCCATCCGTGTCCAGACGCTACACACAGTAGGGTCCTTCTCCTCAGTGACACCACCTCAGCAGGGTGGGTGTAGTCCGCCCACTCTCCCAGCCATTGCCATGCAGGCACACAAACACACACAATCTCCGTCTGATATCAATCACCTCAGCGGGGGGCACTTTTATGCCATCCCAGCACTGATGATGTGTTCCATCCAATCTTTATTAACACCAGCAGTAGGAAGGCAGAGGGGCGGAAAAAGGCAGAATGTCAGCAAATACGAGCATGCATGCCATTATTCATACCATAGAGTGGGAGAACTAATAAACAGCAAAAAGGAGGACAGGGAGTGGGTGTGAAGCTCTGATGATGTGCTGGTGGAAAAGGTTCCTAATTAAATAAAACAAAGGGCCTTGCCGTCTCAGGCACTGCATAAGAAGGATGAGTGGTCCGATTCAACCCATGGAGAAAGCAAAAATAACCTCATCTTGTGCAAAGAGGGGCAGACTTACTGAATGAGGTTTAGAACAAAATAGTGAAAGCGGGAAAATGCTGTAGGCCAGTAGTAAACTTTGAGCGTAGAGTCTAGAGAACTGTCCTAAGCAAACCACAGACTCATTGGAATATATTCCAGGTGAGAAAACAGCCTAGCTTGTTTACAAAAATACTGTCACCAACTTGCTATGTCTAGAGGCCTAAGGACCAGACTTGGTATAAAGTGACAGCATTAGGCAGCCATTATGGTGAGGCGTTAATATTTAATTATTTTCTTTTCCAGGAGAGGAAAGAACAGTCATTTACTCAGCTGGCATGCATGCTGTACACCAAGGCCTGCAGGCACAAAGTTGTTGTTTTTTTTTTCAGCTCCACTAGTCAGAATTTCCACCACTGCTTTTAAACTTGAGCTGGATGAATGTACGCTTTGACTTGTTGACATGAAAATGGAAACCTGGACTAAAGACCCTCAAAAAGCCCCCAAAAGTAATCAAGTACAAATGTACTGTAGCTAAATATCATCATTGTTGGTGTAATAGGTGTGGTGCTGGAAAACTCCTGTGTCTTAGTGGAATTTTTCCTTCTCAGGATTGGCAAGAGAAGTCTACTAGTCTACTAATCAGCAGTGAGCTGGTACATGATTGGCATTTCTCATCTCACACCAAATACTCTGTTGCAGATAGCAAAAATACGCAGATATTGCTGTGTGTTTATCTGTGATAGAAAGCATTTAACTTCACAGCAGTATTCACAAAGCAGCTTGACATGGACTTAAGTTGAGACGTATAATGAGTCAGCCATGAGTCAAGGTACATTTGCTGTCCAAGTTCTAATCAATACAGTGAAGAACTCTGCTAGATCTGGGTGGTGTGTAATGAAATCTGTCCCACCATGCATTAGAAGAAATGTCTTCAAGTCCCTCCAATGCACTGCATTTGACCAAACTGGTTTAGGCAGACTGGTATTCAAGAGAATCGATAATCAATCACAAACGTAAATGAATAGTACGTTGCAATATGTAGGAAGTATGAATGTAGGAAATGTAGTAGCAAGCAAAAGCAGCACTCAATAATATAGCCTACAGCTACAATGTACAGTTCAGACAGGACACCAAGCATTTTCAGGTCAAGGGCAGTTTCCCATCAGTACCCCAACGGCCTAACCATTGAGTCACCACTGTCCTCATGCATGAAACTGTACCTAAATTACACCTTACTAAAAATGCTAACAAAGGTACCAATACACATGATCAAATAGAAATATCCCTATAATAAAACCAATATAATTGTCAAAGAAACACAAAGGCAAAGTGGCAAAGTTCAGAGACAAGAAGAATTGCTAGTCAGCATGCACTACGAAAGCCCAGCAAAACCCCTACAAAGAAATTACAAAGAAGAAAAACAAAATTACAAAAACAAAAAGAAGACCCCTTTCAGATGCATTTTCAAATGTTCGTCTTAAGCATAATTTGTGGTCTTGGCACAAGTGTTTCCTAATATAACTAAGGCAACCTCCCAAATGCCCTTGTATCCCCAAGGAAAGAGATAACTTAAAATTTAGCTGTAATAACTGGCTTTTTTTTTGTGGCAGATGTGCACTGCACTCCCTCGTTTTATATTTATAAGCCATGGCCATTAAGAGGGTGAATAATAGTCCTTATGCACAGTCTTCTCCGACACTTCAGTGGAGATGAGGACTGCAAACAGACGATTTTTCACTGGCTTGAGAAAGCGCCGTTTTAAAACTACATTAACCCAGTGTCGCAGGTAGCAAAGACTAATACTTGATTCTTGGCTTTCAGAATATAACATATAACAGCATCCCTCAAGTATTTAATATTTGTAATACTCTAAATTCCAGCAAGTGTCACGAATGCTAAATAAGTCGTACAGGATTTTTGATAAATGTATGTCTTCATTGTAACCATTTTGAGACATGAAATGTTTCGATTTCCAACCCAAAGGTCATAATCGAGACGTATGCAGCTCTTTTGGTACATAATTGTGCCTATTACTGATACCTGATAAAGGAAATGTCCGATATATTTGGTTTAGGGTCCTGTGGAGATGAATGGAGTGTCAGAAGAGGTGAGCATTCTTAATACAGTTTCATAGCTTAGCTTTCTGCTGAGTCAGAATAGAGAAAATTTACTGCAGTGGACAACTCTGGCTGAAAGGATGGGGCAGAAAGAGGACAGCAGAAGCTTGGGTTTAATTCTCAACATGTCTTCAGGGCGCAGTATGATAGGGAATATATGATGAAGGTACCCATCTGGTCTAATAAAATACATTTTGGGGGGTATATTTACTATGACGCTAACTGTATTACCTTCAGAGGCTTCTTGTCGCCCTCTTCGTTTCTTCTTCTTTTTCAATGAGGGTACTAGATTAGTATACCCCTGGCTATTCTGTGCATTATAAACTCCATTTGAGTTAGCAGTGTCCACTGGGCCACGCTCTATTCTGCATAATCATCCTATTTAGGGCTGCAAATTGACTTGCTATTGGAAGATCCGTAGGCTGATGGGTAAGCGACCCACTGAGGCTCTATCCCACCCCTGCTCCGAAACACATAATCCATTACCCACCCACTGTACATCAATCTGCAGACAATAAATTAGACAGACGTAACAGATATAGGAGAGACTGGTGTCAGTGTGTTGGGGGAAAGGCTTGCCGAGCAAATACACTGCATGCTAAACACTCAGGCAAAAGTGACTTTAATTAGCAAGCTCCTTGCTGCAATAAGCGCCTTTAGAATGTGTGATTAGGGCTTAATGTTTATTAATGTGTTTATTCTTCACTGCATTAGTGCCAGTGTTGAAAGTTGATTACAACCTCAAAGGAAAGGACAGAACAGTATGGTGTTTGACTATAATCATAAGTAGAGACCATCTGTGTAGTAGTTCATCATGATGAGAAGGTTCTTTGTAAAACCCTGACTCAGAAGGTTTCCCTATTCATGAGGAGCGAAGAGTAGGGTCCCTTAAGGAATCTCGAACCCTTTAAATATCGGAAGAACCCTTAAAGAGCATTTTTCACACATATAACTACAATCCCCAAAATAATGTGATAAAATAGGAAGTGCAGTATTCAGATAAAACAGATGCTGCACATCTGACATGGCCAAACAGATGCAAACCACAGATGCAGCCGAACAGAGTGGAAAATAACAAGTATATTACCATTACACATGTACCATTTAAAGGTCCACTATGTAGGATTCTACATGCCCCTCTCTTACCCCTCCCATTCCAAGTGTGTATTAGAACATATGGTGGCCATCAGGCGCCTGTCCTTACTTCATTACTTCCAAGTAAATACAGTCACAATCCCTTGCTTTTACGGTGCTAAATAATACATATGATCCTCCAGTTATCAAAAAAAAATTTCTTGTTAGCCAGCACCAGCAAATACCGATTCCTCTTCTTTCTTCCTTGTCTTCCTTTCTTCTTCTTCGTCGTCCTTCCAGTACTTTCTTCTGGATTCATGCTGCCGCTTGTAAAAACACAAAACATGGAACTCTCTAGAAGTTTGTCCATTCTGGGCTACTGTAGCGGCACAACATGGCGGCTCTGTTGAGGTGGACCCGCTACCTATGTAGATATTCCTGGTTACTGGTAATTATACACTAATGAGAACATACTTACGAATACTAAATTCCATTTCTGCTAATAGATTCCCCTAAATCCTACATATTGGGAACTATTTTCTCTTCTTTCTTTTCTTTTTTTAATGACCTCCCTCACTGTGGCAGGAAGTGAAATGTGAAATTGGTCACTGAAAGTGGGTTATTGGTGAGACTAATACAATGCAATAGGACCTTGCAGACAGTGGATTACAAACTCAAGCAAGCAGAAGGTCTAAAATATCTGGAGAAGGTATTATAGTGGATTGCTAAAACGTCCTTTAGATGACAGATGGAAGGTGGAAGATATGGCTGTTGCTGCAGGTGGAGGACATGAAAGCAGATGTTCTGAAAGGCCAGAAGAAGGAAAGGATTGTAGAGGATATAGAAGGCAGTAGTGCAACTTCAAATCACAGAATCATAGATGTTTTGTGTTTTTTTTTTATTTTTTGTTAAATTTAATAACAGGTCTTTCACAGGAACTTGTAGGAACGACTCTCTACATGAGACAATAATAATAATAGTAATAATAATAAATTAGTCAACTCTTGTCTGAAATAATGCAACCTGGTCTCACAAAAAAAGAATAAAAACAATGTTTGCATACAATTTTTTCCTGCAGCATCTTCTCCAAGTTGAATATCAATGTTCTGACACGAGCACACGTTGCATAGCAATGAATCAAACTTTCGCTCTATGTCGCATTCTGCAGCAGTCTATTTTAACCTAACTAACCCCTACCACTACGCTACTTGAATAAAACTGATATGGAATAAATTATTTAGCCTTTGTTTTTAACATATTGAACATTGCGCACTTCATGCATAACATTTCTGCTTCTCACAACATATGACTAGACTTACCGTGCTCATAAAACTTCTCTACAAACACAATATGACTAATACGTCATGTATTGATGCGGATATTTTCAAAAGACAGATAGACGCAGCAAACACAGAAAGTGGATTTTCAGCGAATAGAAGATGCGGCAAATAAGTTGCATACAAAAGGGTTTCTTTTTTCTTTTTTTTTCCCTGGGCTGGATAATGGACATCTGCCATTGTAAGTTTGGTGAAAACAAGTACATCAACTACATTCCTACTGGAGTGTCTCCAAAATGAGTGAAGTCTGAAGCATCAGCCATGGACCAGGACCTGTAGGCTTCTTAGATAATCACAGCGTCTCTTCTTGATAAATGAAATCTGCGCTGGGACTGCAGATACACCAGACAAGATGCTCAAATTGTATCTTCAGTCCAATAAAGCTGACAGCAGATTGGGGTTTGGCTGAGTGAAGAAAGATGTATTTATAAATAGATGATCTCAGAAGGCCACTTCTTTCACACGGTGTCTATAACACCAGTGATTGAGTAAGGACCTTGGACTAAATGATACTAAACGTGGGTTGAAATCAGTATTACTTTACAGTGCAAAGTTAAAACTACAAAAAGGTTTAGAAAATTCTCTCCGTTAATATTCCAGTTCTGGTATCTATGTTAATCTGCCTTTTTCTATACACACAGAATAAATTGGTTAAAGGCATGTACACATTTTAATGAAGCCTAATCAATTGTCTAAACAGGAATAATGCAGATAATGAATTGGTAATTGTGTCTAAAGCATGGACAGAAATTTTCAAACTGAGCCGCTGATTTATTAACTGATTTAGATCAAAAAATGTCTTTGATTGCATTTAACCTGCGATTGGAGTGTATCGACATGGGCATCCTGTTAGAGTGT
>JAQQZR010000013.1:11136957-11154524 GCA_030068235.1 Notoglanidium macrostoma | reverse complement strand
ATTGTTTCTGTTGCACGACAGCTAGCAACTAAAGCCAGCACATCAACCCAATCACGTCTATTTCGTCTACCACATCACGTCTACCTGATCTACCCCAGCCTATTTACCCCATCACATCTACTTCATCTACCCCATCACATCGACCTGATCTACCCCAGCATATTTACCCCATCACATTTACTTCATCTACACCATCACATGTACTTCACCTACCCATCACATCTACCCCATCACATCTACTTCATCTACCCCATCACATTTACTTCATCTACCTCATCACATCTACTTCATCTACCCCATCACATCTACCTGATCTACCCCAGCACATTTACCCCATCACATGTACTTCATCTACCCCATCACATCTACCTGAGCTACACCAGCACATTTACCCCATCACATCTACTTCAACTACCCCATGACATCTACTCCATCATATCTGAATAATCACATCTGACTAATTACATATGACTAATTACATCTACTTCATCATATCTGCCCCACTACATCTTCCTCATCTACCCTCACTATAACATCTACCCCATCACCTCATCACAACTGCCTTATTAGAGCTACTCCATCACATCTAATCCATCTACTCCATCAAATCTACTCCATCACATATACACCATCACATCAACCCCATCACATCTACTTCACCTATCCATCACATCTACCCAATCACATCTACTTCAGCTACCCCATCACATCTACTTTACCTATCCATCACATCTACACCATCACATCTATTTCACCAACCCATCACATCTACTTCATCTACCCTATCACATCTATTTCAACTACCCCATCACATCTGCCTAATCACATCTGACTAATTACATCTACTTCATCGTATCTGCCCCACTACATCAACCCTCACTATAACATCTACCCCATCAGCTCATCACAACTGCCTTCTTAGATCTACTCCATCACATCTACTCCATCTTCTTCATCACATATTACCCCATCACATCGACCTGATCTACCCCAGCACATTTACCCCATCACATCTACTTCAACTACCCCATCACATCTGCCTAATCGCATCTACCACACTACATCTACCTCATCTACCCTCACTATAACATCTACCCCCATCTACTCCATCACATCTACTCTATCTACCCCATCACATATACACCATCACATCAACCCCATCACATCTACTCCATCAAAACTGCCTCATCACATCTGCCCCATCTACTCCATCATATCTGCTCTGTCACATTGTGCTGGATGAACGTTCATCTACGTTAGGCTGCATAGCATTAAGCAATGACTCAGCTCTACCTAGTATTATCACAATGAAGGGAAATATCTGGTACTCTAAATTTACCTTTTTTTTCCATCCTACCAACTGGTGAAAACAAGTCTTGTTTTTATAGATAGTTCCAAGTAGAATCTTTTAAGGTAATGCGTTAACCATGGAAAAGGTATACCATTCATACTTGACCACTGTTCAAAAAATTGTTTCTTTTTTTGCTTTTTTTTCAGAGACAAATTGAGGAAACGATGACTTTGCCAGCACTGAACCCTTTATCGTGATGTGTTCTGTTCGTGGCCTATTGTTAGTCTCTGTAAAAGCCTTGTGGGTGGATTCATATTTCTGGAAATTCTTTAAAAAAAAAAGGTCTATATAGTAAAACTATTTCTAGATTGAAACAGCATTGGGGGCTGAGACAGAATCAGGGATGTTTTTATTCCTTCTACAAAAAAAAAAAAACCCTACACTGTGCAGTACATGCATTAAATAAAGCTGACAACCCTTGAAGGACACTTTTTCAAGTTTCCTTTTTCCCCCAAGTAAAATAAAATAATTTTCTTTGGCTTTAATTATTTTTTTTCATGTACAGTTGGCCTTGTTGTCCATTTAAAGACCTGTTAGTACTTAGTGCACAATAGTTTGTTCTCTATTCAAGGTAGAGATAACATGTAGTCATTTAAAAACATGAAGTGAAGCAACAAAATGAAAGCTCCAGGGTTTGACATTTCCAAACCCTTAGGCCGTTTTGAAATTTCTTAGAAAACTCTGAGATGTGCTTTGCTGATCTGATTGTAAACGTGTACATTTTGGAAACATTGCTTTTCAAGCAAACACAAAAATACAAACAAAATGTCTATCATAGTTCTCAGCAAAACAATTTTAGCATGGTCATTGCTAGTAACAGTGTTGTTATGCTTCTAGTCGACATTCTTATGCTAAAATCGTAAACTTGTCATGTCGTTTCCATGCACAATTTCTCCTCTACCTTGCTCTACATCAATGGGAATGATTGAAGCCACACCCCTAACTATCTCCTAGTGGATATGACAGTTCAGAGAGCATTCCATTATAAAATTTGACCTCTTGTGAATTTTTCATCAAATGAGAGCAAGAGCGAGAGAGAGTAATTTTCCTGTATCAGGATTATTCATCAATGCACTGATATTAAAAGGAAGTGGCTCATTTGATGGATTGCAAAATGTCCTTGTAAACTATTAGCCAAAAAAAATAATAAAAATCGAGTTAAAGGTCAGTTAGAAGTAGCCTTCACGGATTTGTCACAACCCAACATATTTCTACAAAGAGAATAGCAAATAGGGAAAGATAACTGAGAATAAAGGACTGCCTCTAGCGAACGATTAGCAAAATCGCAAACCAAAAAGCACACCACAATTTATCCATAACTCTCCATTTTCCTTCTGATTGAAAGAAAAAGGCCAGCTTAATGCAAACCCTAGTCTGTTCCATCAAAAATGTATCACAAACACTATTATTCTTCCTTTAATGAAGATGGAAATGGCCTAGAGAATGGCAGCTGCGTTTGCTATTGTCATGTTTCACAATTGCCATAATAACAAAAGAAGACTGCATTATTTTGTGTGTTATGCTTCCTCATTCTCTCTCTGGAAATCAAAAGGAATGGAAATTACAGCACAGTGGCAAAAATAAAGAGATAAATAAATTCATGATCTTTATTCTTAACCCATATTCAACATCATAATAATACCGTGGTCATGAGATCTCAGAAGTACATTTATGTAGAATGAACATGGAATGCTATAAATTATTATAAAGAGAACTTGAGAACATTCAACACAAGGACACGTAAGATTGTGACAGGTATCATTCTCAGATGTCACTGAGAAGATCCTGAGTTTAAAACGAGAGAGTTTAAACGATCCTGAGAGAAAAAGTCCTGCAATACAGATCATTTATATTTTTTAAAGAGATGTGCGGCAAGCAACAGTGACAAGTCAAAAGTCTACAGTCTCTCTTCTTTTCTACTGGCTCACAAACCCCGGGCTGGTGAATTCAACCAGATAAAGAATCAAATGTGCAACTTGACATCACCAGACTTCTCTTCCTCTCTCAAAGTTAATAAGAAAAATTCTTCTTATAAAAGCACTGCCTCTGGAGAGTCCTTCCATAAACATTAATTAAACACCTCCTCATAGAATCTTCGAATTTATACTTGTAGGTTTGGAATAGTTTCTTTTTGTTACCCATTACACTACACGATCAACCAGATGCACATTAGATATCCTTGGAGATTCTAAGTGCTTGTAATTTATTTCGGAAAAGAGCATCTGCCAAATAATTTTGATGAAAGTAGACAATTCTTGGCCACACTGAACAACAACAACATAAAACTACCTGAGAGTGAGAGAGAGAAAGAGGGTGAGAGAGAGAGAGAGAGGGGGGGGGGTAGTCAGGGGTATGAGGAGCTCAGCTGTGAGATCTCCCTGTCCCTAAAAGAAGTGTGGACATCGGCGAGCAGGATGAGCGAGAGACAAACAGACCGAGAAAGGGAGAGAAGAGAAGAGAGGGCATGAAGGACAGAGCTAGTCTGTAATGACAGCTCTCCTTCCCTGGTGGCTTTGATTGTATTACTGTCCGTGTGGAATGTGGCGACGTCTTCCTATCAGATCTGATCTCAGGAGACGTGCCGCTGTCAGGGAGGGCAATACAGGAGGAAATGATATCAGAGCAACCTGTGAGTTTTCGCACACATTCCCACACTCGCGGAGGAAATAACTGATGTACTGATTTAACAAGGTTGAAAAATAACGCGTTATATTTACAGAGATGTTCAGAGCACACAATAGCCGTGACCCAGTTTTACACCATGGCTCCATTTGTCAGGATGCGACGGGACACGGGCCTGATGCGCAATGCTGTTTGGGTTCATTTTTAACAGAGAGTCTTGCGTGCAATCCTTTGCATTTTTAACTTCTGTAAGTCATTCCCTAATTTACTGGGCTGAAATGGCAACCGGGCCGCCACAACAGGTTCTCTTGCTCTCGCTCCGTATTTTTTGGATGGCTTGCAGATATGCAGCCTTTGTTTATTCGACAAAATAATTTTTTAATAAAGAGTTATCACAGAACCATTATGCAGAACCGATTTTTTTAGGGGTACCCGGTACTGAACATTTTGGATTTGGTTCTAATTTGGAACTGAGTTTAGGTTCTCAACCCAAGTGACAATGTATCCTTATTGTGGAATTTATATCTTTAACCAGTTGCTTTTTAACAAGTTTCTTTGTTCTTTTCTTTGTATAACTCTTTCTATCCAGTCAGAAGTCTTTGTATATATTATTGTATTCAGAACTTATATGACTGTGAGCAATTCAAAGCGTTTGATGACATTGGGTTCTAAATGTATTGCCCATCATCAGGGCTATGACTAATATGTGTTTGAGAGGCTGGAGAAGAAAATGAAAACTCAGATGATATAAAAAAAAACACAGAAAAACACAGTTCGTGCTAGATTTCTTTTCCTTATTGTATTTAGCAAGCTAGGAAAAACCTGGTTGCATTGCGGTCATCTCGGAATCATCCCCAATTCAGACAAAAAGTAAGTGGGAGAATTTGGTTTCATCTAACAATTTCGCAAACTGCAAATCCTTGTTGTAAAATTTGTCACGGAGCTGCAAAGTTGTTTTAGCTAAAGACGTCATAATAGCTAGCTAGAAACTAATTCCTGCCATTTATATTTCAGACTTGTCACAACAGGATGTATATATTTTGCTTGCTTGCTAACACACCGAACACAGATGTCCGGAGGTGATGTGTTTTTGCGTTCCATATTATATTTTAGTTAGCTCGCAAAACATTTCGGCTATACTGGTGTAATTGTGGAGCCTTCTGTGATGTAAATGAGCGATAAGCATGAATATGTGGGCGCACAAATCCCGAATTTGCATTGGTCAGGACCGCTTTGGTGCCATTACTCTTTATTCATAAACGTGCAAGGTGGAGATTAAAACTTAACATGATATGAAAAGTTCCTCCACAAGAATCTTGCAATAGCATTTTTCTACCATGAGTCTTACATCAAATCTAGTAAGGCCATAAATGTGTTTATTTCCATACTCACATTTCTTTTAAAGTATAAGACGAAGCTACCTGCACAGGGTTCCTGAGCTTGCTCTCTGTGATACAGTGAGGAACTAGGCAACTCAAGAGGACCTTGGAGTGGAGCTGCTGCTCCTCAGAAATGAGAGGAACTTGTCGAGATGGTTTGACCACCTTACAGGACCGCCCTATAGTTGGGTCCCAGCAGAGCTGTATCATGGGACAGAGACCCCAGATGATGGGGCAGACCCTTGACTTGCTGGAGAGATTATATCGCACTGCTGGCTTGGGAATGTGAGGAGATTCCTCAGAAGGAGCTGGATTCTGTAGAGATGCGTGACCTTTGTAGCTCGTTACCAGCTTAACAACCACCAGGAACAAGCAGAAATAAAAATGAAGCCACTGTGAGATGATCTAAACACATACAAAGTTAAACTGGCAGCTGTAAACTTCTCACCTACATGGCTTCTTACTTCTCACAGCGCCTGTGTACAACTACAGAAGCAAACTTCAGACACCAAAAACAAGTTGAAGAAGAAGAAGTAGCTCTAAGTATATGTTTCTTCATCCTCAAGGAGTCTGCTTTTACATGCCTTACATAACGACTGTGGCTACTGCCCAGTGTCCATGAGGTATCTGGGAGAGAGAGTCAGATTCCTGAAACTGGCATCGTAAGAAGTGATGATATGAGAGAATAATCAGCACCGAATCTGAAATGCAGAAGAGGCTGATGGTGTTCACTGCAGATGGTGCGCTTCACACATCAGCATGTGATAAATGCATTATTTACCTTTTGAAAAACCACTGCATACATAAAGAGAGGCTGATGACGTGGGATGCGTCTTAAAAATAAATTTGAAAAGTAAATGGTAGGTCGGAAGAAAGTGACGTGTCGTGATACGATGAAAAAGAAGAAGATTGTGTGCTGAAGAAGAATGCGACATTTAAAATAAAGATTAACATCATGAAAGAAAAGATGACAAAGATGATAATTAAGATCAAGAGACCGAAGACGGTGATGCCAATGACGATGATAATGCTGAAGATAATGAGAGTAAGGATGCCGATGACAACGGGGACAATGATGATGATTATGATCTTGTGTATGAGTCATGTTGAAAGGTTTTATGTAAACAATTTCAACAAACCGATCTAAAATGACTTCGCGTGCTGCATAATGCCATTCAGCTATGAATTAGCAAGCGTGCTCGCAGCACTTGATTTACATTTAGCCATGGCAACAAATCTCCATAAAAGGCAAAGCTCACAGAGAGCTGAAAATGACTAAATGAGAACTAAATGGCGCAAACGCATGTTTGATACATCTTGCAGTAATGCGGCTCAGCCACTGCAGACACATTTTAACTCTCCATCCTTTTATAGGGTGCTGTTACTTTCGTTTCACTTGAGCAGCTAGTGGTATTTGTCTTAATTTATGGATTTGTTTTGAAATCATTTTCTTTCAGGTCATTAATATGACATTTCCCTGCACAAAATGGGCATTCAATTAATGGTATTTAATAAAAAATAAAGAAATGGCTCAAATTTGACCATGGAATCTGTATATAAGGTCTCGGTGACTCATTATCAATTATGAAATTTGACGCTAATGAATCGAGTTTCGTATTAGTGAGTCTGCTTAGCGAAATGATACGATACCTACATCTTTTACGAATGAACTTAAATGTCATGAATACCATGTCTTGCTGAAAAAGACAAATAAACTCATTTGTATCTAGTTAACGTAAATGAGTCTATCCTTTATCTCTTTTACTCTTTTCTCTACAGCACATCCTTGAATTGTACAAAATTATGTATTTATTGTTTTTCTCCTTCAACATTTTCCAGAGCAGAATCACAGGCCAAATTTGTAGACACTCTTTGTTCATTATGTCTTAACTGAAGTGGCAAGGGCTTATAATGCAGTGTTAAAATAGCCCTAATTAATGAGTACTTTGTGTTTTAGGAACGCTGCTTGAATCTTGAGTGTTCAACATAAAGTGGTTTGTTTTGTACCCACACAAACCGTTAGGAAAGGCGCATGATCTTCAGCTAAATAGCGTCTTTCTGGATGAACTCTGGCAGCCAGCCTCAACCCTCCATAATGTCAAGACTGATACGCCACTCAATAGTGTAGAATTAAGGGGAATATTATTACATTTCAAATATGTCTATTTAAGTATGTCTTTTTAATGTTTTTTTTTTTATCTTCTGGATCAGTTCTGGTCACAATGCAATGAATTTAAGGATAATGGTATACAATATAATGCTGTGTTAAGCATTTATACATAAAGGGCAAAAGGTTAGCATAAGTTATGCCAAATGAAATAGAGCAATTATTCAGTTATTCACTGCTAAACAGCGAGTTTAGCATCTTATTATTCTAAAACACCGAATTTCCAAGGAAATGCAAGCAGCACTGATTTCTTCTTCGTTTCTGCAATCGCTTTGGAATATATTACACATAATTGCAGCCACACTTACACCATCATATACTACATTGAGAAGGAAAAGAACTCTCATGAGGGAAAGCATTACTCTAAAAGACAAGGCAAATATTATCAGCATAATAACTGTAATTATAAAATGGTTCCTCTTTTGAATTGGGGTATAACTAGAGTATTTATAAGAGCAAAATGAATAATGAAGTGTTATTAGAGCACAAGTAGTTATTATAAGCTTGAAACATGACTTAGTATCGCAATGATATTATTTAAGAATAATATATTCATAGAAAATTAATTCAAAAATGACAGGTTAGTTCAGTCCTGGTGTTTAAAAGTGTGGGGATATTGAAGGGTAACTGGAAAAAAAATTACAATTATTGGCTAACAGCCGGCATGGTGGTGATTGGTTAAACTATGGAGGCGGGGCTTATCAGATTTTCGATTAAATTTTTTAAATGTACTGCATGCTAAGCCTTTTTTTTCTTTTTCTTTTTTTCTTTGCATGTTAAACCAAGTTACTTTACATTGAATTAAAGTTTATATTTTACATTTTGTTTAACCATTGTTGGGGAAAAAACTCGGGAAGTAATACATAATATTTTTTCTAACTGCTATGAATGAGTATTTCTTTTTCCCAGATCACCCAGCTCTAAACAACTAAATCCTTTCTGATTTTATCATTCTGGATTAGCTATTGCAAGACACTTCCCAAATAAAATGAGTTTAATACTTCTGTAGCAATTCCCAGGTCATTCCTTTTTTTCCATGATTGCCAACGCGGAAAAACTCCAGTTGTCATTGATCATATCCCGAAGGGATTTAGCAAATTTGCTTTACAAATGAACCCTCCATAGACCTGAACTGAATTATAGCACCTAATTTGAGACATTCATCAAAACAGGAGAGGGGGTGACATTAGATGCAGTTGTCCTTGCTCCATGGCTTGCATTTATTGTCCGTGGTGTGTCGCAGCATGAGTAGGAGGATGAGCAGCATGAGAAGGGGCTCACAGTTTGATTAAGAGCAAACAGAAACCCACACAAATGGCGGCCTTATCAACACTGACCTTGTACACATTCGAAGACACGGAGCAGCTTAGTCGGCTCATTAAAGCTGGGCTTTGTTTTGGCCGTGGGTCTTAAAGGCCAAAGCCTTTCTTTAACTAGGGATGGAAGTAGAAAGCATCTTTAGAGACAAAAAAGGAATGCAAGAATCATTGTATGGATGGATCAGAAAGATTCAGACTAAAGAAGAAACAAAGAAAAATGAAGAAAATCAATCGCAGCATCCAAAGGGCAGAACAAAGGCTGATTTATAAAAAGTAAGTGCCGGTAATGACATATCAGCAAGAGCCAGAGGAGTCTATTACCCTCAGACTATATATCAAGCACCTTTTCATTTTCTGCTACATGTCGAGAGTCGGAAGCTGTGCCCTCCAACGCCCCGGCTTCATTTCAAGGTTAATAAACTTTTACCGGACAGATGTAGCCATTTCCGCTTTGGCTAGTGGTTAACTCTGATCAGATGCCAGAAATGGGAAATGCATGGGGAAAGGGTACAAAATGCATCTAACAGGGGGATATCTGAAATCACCAACAGTGATCGAGGACTGATGGAGTGTGGCCAATAAACATACCACATACAGTATCTGTTTATACCACAGGGTTACAGAATGCTCAATACTGATTGGGTAATTTTCTTTAACAGCAGACAATCTGCAGTGATATAAGAGAAATAAAACGCTTGGGAAATAACCAACTTCAGTGTGGTAACAGTAACTCTGCTTCATCATGTTTTATATCTTACATAGAAAAAGAAGAGGTACTGATGGCAAGTCAAGTCCCATAAAAGCAAAGTATGTGAGAGAGGGGGGTGGGGGCAGGGAGGTGACGCTCCAGTGGGCTCCTGCACAATTGACTCGTCTGGCTTTGTTATTCACTTTCTGGAATAATTGCAAGCGTCAGTGTTTCCGCGCCAGTATTAAGTAAGCGTCACACCCCATTAGCAAAATAGTAGAAGGTTGGTGCAAGGCTAATCCAAAGGCAAGTTGGGGTATCCAAGAGAACCATGTTTTTAAGAGAAGCTATGCCGAGAGCCAATCGATTAGCAGGGTGCTATTATCCGACACAACTTAACAGCCATGATGTGTGTCAGATCACAGGCTGTGACCCTCTCGAGTACACCATTCTGCTAAGAATGTTCCGGAGAGTGTAATGAAAAGAGCAAGCACCAGGCATGCTGATACACCTAATCACTGTACATTAAGGAGGTCATATGGTTATATGTACCTGAAAAAGAACAGAAAAAGAACAAGGTTGTAATACTAAGTGCTCGCTATTCAGCAAACTTCCATGCAATTTGAAAGTAATGGGATTAAATAAAGCATGGCTTTGAGTAAAGACATAGGGTACTTGAAGCCTGAAGATATCCTTGTTCATATTGCTCCTTCTGATCATCACAGCTTTTACCACAAGGCCTCTAAGTACCCCCTATCTTGTGCACGCTTCAAGTGGCAAGCTCATGTTCTTCCAACGGCATGATGGAAATTTTAGATAATTGTAGCATTTTAGAACCTTCCTGTAAATATGAGTCATGTTACATAGTATAAACTAGACAGTATATTAGTAGCTAGGGTGGCTGGCATGTCCTGTTCCTGCCCCACAACTCCACTGACTCGGGTTCGATCCTGAACTTCAGAATTTCTTTGTGGAATTTCATGTTCTCCCAATACCCACATGGGTTTCCTGCAGGGATTCCCGTTTTCCCTCTCTTCCCAAACACCTGTTCATCGTATCACCTATCCCAACTGGCCTAGTATTCCCAGAACAGGATCCAGGAATCTCTATGACTCTGATAAGGATTAAATTGTTGCTGATTATGAAGATGAAGAATAAATGCATTATTCTGGTCTAATAATCAGAGTCTCACCTCTAAAGATTTAATCTACCGAGTTCTGTTTGATACTAAAGAATCTGCAACATTGCAAAACACAGAGTTCTGTTCCTAGCTTTCTGGTGACACACAGACACACATACACAAAGCCCTCCACAAATCTATTACTCAAGTGTAAGCCTGAAGGTCAGTCAGGGTGGAATCGATAAGTCCCGCTGTGCAAACACCTCAATATCAAAGCTACACTGGCCCACTGTTTGTTTGAGCCTTTTTCCCTGTCATGTGGCATATTTGCCCCATCGGGTGAATTCACTGCCCATGCCTCAGGCTACCAGGGAACAAAACTGAGGCATCCTTTTTTTTTTTCCTCCCACAAAGCCCAGTGGCCATGCACACGTCTCCCACATCTCACTGCAGCTGCTGAAAAAACTTCCTGTCCACTGCAGACATTCAACAAATTGGCATGGAAACAGACATTTTAACAAAAAAAGCATCAGAAGGGTTTGGATAAAGGCACCAATTTGTTGTCTGCAGCAAATGCAGAGACTGTAATTGAGTTTCCTCAGAATATCTCATACGTCAGTGGAAGTTTGTCTCTTTTTTTTCTATTTTGCAGGCATCAGCAAGTATTTATATGTTGTATTTAGGTGCTACGTGTAAGAATTTGTAAGAATTTTAGTTTAAAATATAACACAAATGAACAACAGGAAGTGAAGAAATAACCGTTTTGATATCATGCCAAAGATGTCGATGTATCATGTTGCAGAGATATCTACTGAAGTTAGCATACTAACCAGCTAGCCCCGGGACAAAATGGACCGTTCGTCCCCTAACACCACTTTGTTCCTCAAGTGGCGATAGCGAATCACTGCAGCATCCAGTCCGCCCTCAGAGTCCAACATGATCGGAGAAGAAGTGGTGCTGCCTCAAGGGTGTATAGAGGCTATGCACATGACGTCACCTTAGGCTCACTGTGGTTACACTTACTGAGTGGCAGAAAGACTAATTTATTGAGTGGCAGCATTAGCGTTCGGATCATATGCCGCAGAAACACACACACACACACACACACACACACACACACACACACACACACACACACACACACAAAAAACCCTCATATAAAATAGGAAAGAGCTATTGTACAAACAGATTCAACAAGAAATCCGAGCCATCTATTTACAGACTGCTGAAACCTAAAAAAAAAAAAAAAGAGAGAGAGAGAGAAACAAATGGATTCCTGCAATTCTCAGAAACAACTCAAATCCAGGTGCAAATGTGTGGATTTGAGGTTGCCTAGGGTGTCATGTATGTTGGATTTTTGGAGAAGGGTAAAGGACCTTACCATGAGAAACTGACTCACAGTACCAAGTATCATCATTTGGATGAGCTAAGCATGATAAACAACAGCAATGACTGGACTACAGACCCTGATGTACTACTTCCACTCATATACCAAGACATTGTAAAAGATCTAGTTTTAGCAGATACTTTGAATGAGTTTAAAATTTTGCTCATGAGCGGTGGCTGGCTGCAAGATCTTCTAATTCACAAGCTGGCAAACTGAAAGGGCACAGTCATACTCACAAACATAAGGTGGCATTCCTCTTTTTTCCCTAGGCATAGACACTTCAACTTTCTGCTGATGCTGTATATTGCCCCCTATTTGTTTGGAGTGTAAATTCGACAGATTTCTTACATATAACACCTTCAAGTAAAATGATCGGTGTCTGCTTAATTTGTGGCCATATTACATCCTACATTTGGTACTGGTATAACTGCGTAAAACAAATCTAGGTAATAAGGAGCGAGGAAGAAGAAATGAAAGAATTAACAGTGGCTCACCATTTACAACCCGGCAAATAACAAAACTAAGCTCTACAATCCTCTGTTCTATTCAGACGGATTTGAGTGCACTGGTATCTAAGCCCTGTCAGTCGTGCAGCATCATCTATATCTGGAACTATATTTGTTTGAGGCTTTCCATTTTGTAATGATGCGAAAAGTTAAGAAGTGACATTTGGTACTGTTGAGAAAGTCTGTGTGTGATATTTTTTTTATCTGCATTACAATGTCTTATGTATTAAGTATTGTGTGTGATCATGCAACATACAAGTGGGTCTTTTATAAAGTTAAAAGTCTAGACAGGAAGTACAAAAAATCCATAGAATTATAGAAACAGCACAGACATGGTGAGTCGGCATAAATCTCTCAGACTAGCGCTTTAAATCTGAAAATCAGGTACAGCCTGGATAAGCGTGTGTGCTCCTACTTGTGTGTTTGAGTGTGTGTGTGTGTGTGTGTGTGTGTGTGTGTGTGTGTGTTCCAGCCTGGCTCTAAACAACAGCTTACCATCCATTTTTCCACAAAGTCAGCGAAGGCTGGGGGTCAGGCAGGATGCATACCACATTTATAATTATTTACTCTTGACAGTTTAGCAGTGGCCAAACAAAGGTTAATAGTGCTGTCGGGACTTTTATCATCTCTGACACGTGTCAGCCTCGGCATCCCTCCAGCAATCACTCACAGATCCGTCTGATAACACGACACCCAGCCTGCCCCGCCAGCTGGGGCTCGAGGAGCGAGACTCGGAGAATTAGTTTGGATTTACTGCATCAAATCATGCCGGGGAAGATAGATCTGCCATGATTGATTCATTCACGATAAGCCAAAATAAACTCGGGTGAAGAAGTTGCAAGTTCAAGGCAGACATTAAAAATAACACTGGCGTATCTGGCTTGTGAAATTGGTAAAAAGTACTAAATATTGATGATTTAAATTCAGATTCACTGCAAGTACTACTATGTGAAAAGAGGACAGAGTAAATATACAGATCAAAACAAGACACAAACAAATTAAAGGATAAAGAATGAAAAATCACCTGCTGTAGACAACACACTTGTAAAGGTTCTGGATGTTTTCATGCCTTTTATTGTACCTTTTTAATGAATTGGACCAACTGAGGTTGTTTATTTCTAAGCATGAGTCAGCCATAATTTTATTTAATTATTAACAGAATTACTGTTGGTAGTATTTGTAAAACAAAATGCAAAAATAACTTGTCCTTCTGGTTCCTGAGAAATACAGGTGAGAATTTTATTTTTATTGTTTTTAAGAATTTATTGAATTTTTCCATGTGTATCTATTTATTTACCATATTTCTTTGAGGATTTTTTATTTTATTTTATTTCATTGCATTGTTTTGTCTAGCAGGAGTTCACACCACAGCTTTATTTCATATTTATGAGGACTTGTTAATATGCACTTGCGAGTCGGCTTTATTTATTTGCTATATTTTTGAGGATTTTCTTTTTAATCTTAAAATTTGGCTTATTTAGTTATTTGTTGGTTTGTTTGCCATGTGTCTGAGATTTCTTTAAAGCAAATTAGCACCTTGGCTTTACATAATTTTATAACCCTAATCCTAATCCCTAACCCCAAACCTGAACCCAAACATTAAACCTAACCCTAATACCTAACCCTAACCATTTTTAACGTGCACCACCAAAGCACATTATGTTACCAATTTATTATGCATTACAGCCATCGTTATAAAGTGTACTGGACTTTAGATAGATTGAAATTATAATCATCTTGCTATAAAACTTACAGTAAGGGACAGCACTTTGTAACAACAGCTACACTGCATTATGAACAACAACAATGCATGATGCCATATCAGACTGATTTACTCTGTAACTGAAGATATAAACACTAATGATAATACATCTAACTCATTTTCATGTGTACAGTGCCTTACAGTAGAACCTTACGATTGTTAACTTTCATTGCTCTTGTTACCAAATGCCAAATTACCACCGGTACACATCTCCAGACGTCACATCTCAGACTAGAGCTCTGAAACTTTAAGTCGTGAGGTTGAAACCTTTGTCGCTTTCCTGGTACACTGGTTGGAACTCACTTCCTGGTGTTTTTCTGTGCATCCCTGAGAAACCTATTACTAGGCTTATCTCAGCTCACAGCCAGATACCGGCTAAAGCCGCTTACTTGCTTGTGCCAAGCAGGTTGGAGGACAAACAGGCTATATAACACCTTCACTGGGGAACAGCGGTGCATCAGTGTTCAGAGAAACGATTCAGGCACTATACTGCGCTCTACATTTTTAATTGTTTAAAATCGCCCCGTTCACACACCCATCCAAAATGTTAACATCTGGTATTTAATAGAACCGTCACCCTGTATTAGGATGATTATGTACAGAGTGATGTTCATTCACTTTTCACTAAAGATGTCAGTCAGATTAGAGGGAAAGAAAATTCACGGCTGCATCACCGAGTCTTTCAAGAGATTCTTAATAAATAAATGAGTAATTCTACTCATTTTATAGCACATTTGAACTTGCTAGGTAATATACTTAGTTGCAACAACCTGGATGGGACCTAAGTAATGAAAAATGACGCAATGTCACTCTGTGACAGGAAAAGAATCGATGCTGCGATGAAGCAGTTACTGTTCCCACCGTAAAGAATGTCCTGAAGTGTTTTATTTCTCTTACACAACTTGCCATCAATCTAATTTTATTTATAACCAAACATGTTTAGCAGTTTTACGTCCTTTCTTTACAAGCCATGTCTCTCTCAAAGATAATATGACAGACACCTCTGTCAGAGCATGTAAAAGTCATAAAAAGCTAATTTAACTGCACTTTTACAGTTACAGGCCAGTGTGGCCATGGATTCTCTTCTACTGTAGTGAACAATCATGACATATGTTGGACAATCACTGCTGCACAGCAACAACAGTGGACAATAGCAAGCAGTGTTAGCAACAAGCTAGCCAGCAGACAATATCGAGCAGTGTTAGCAACAAGCTAGCCAGTGGACAATAGAAAGCAGTGTTAAAAACAAGCTAGTCAGTAGACAGAAATGAGCAGTGTTAGCAACAAGCTAGCCAACAGACAATAGCAAGCAGTGTTAGCAACAAGCTAGCCAGTAGACAGAAATGGGCAGTGTTAGAAACAAGCTAGCCAGCGGACAATAGCGAGCAGTGCTTGTAACAAGCTAGCAAGCAGACAATATCGAGCAGTGTTAGCAACAAGCTAGCCAGTAGAAAATAGCAAGCAGTGTCAAAAACAAGCTAGCCAGAGGACAGAAACGAGCAGTGCTAGTAACAAGCTAGCAAGCAGACAATATCGAGCAGTGTTAGCAACAAGCTAGCCAGTAGAAAATAGCAAGCAGTGTCAAAAACAAGCTAGCCAGAGGACAGAAACGAGCAGTGCTAGTAACAAGCTAGCCAGCAGACAATAGCTAGCAGTGTTAGCAACAAACTAGCCAGCTGAAAATAGCAATCAGTGCTAACAACAAGTTAGCCAGTCGACAATAATTATTAGTCTTAGCAACAAGGTAGCCTGCTAATGTTAGTGATAACTCTAAAGTTAATGATGACCGTCTCAAAACAGTGATTATGTGGGTCAGTGTTTTAGATTTAACCGAGGCGTGTGTCTATACATGAACTGATCTAAAAGCAATACTGCTATAAACTCATTTAAAAGTAGAGAAGGGGAACTTTACACACTCTTCCCAGTCAGAGCAGCATGTTGAAGGAACTGGGAGTTGAGAAAACTACACCAGCTTGAGTGGGTGAAGTTCACATTTCGAGTTGAGGGAGAGTTTCTGGTGATGTCAGGGATTGGAGGTGGATTCTAAACACATCAACTTTAGCGTGGGTGACACAAGACAGATGTTTAAAGACAAACATGATTAATATGAGACAATGTGCAGGGGCTGCTGGGTAACGTGGTCCTGAGGCTTGAATGCAGCGTTAGAGTTTACATTTTGCTATTCCTCGGTAATATGACAAGCTGCGTTTTTTTGGTCTAATTAATTTCTTGAGAGATCAAAAAGAGAGTTGCTGGTGATGGAGCAGCTGTTTATAGCTGCTATTATGTAAGTAGCAACAGGAATGAACTTGTTTCATGGGCGTTCTACAATGTTAAATGTATCTCTAAATGGATTAAAAGGATGAACAGCAGACACATCCCTCTTCTGGCCAACAGACAGAACTCATAGTGTTGCCTCAGCTTCATGCTGTGCAGAACCATCTCACACACTGTTTACAAAATATCACACACACACACACACACACACACACACTCCAGGCTAATGTGGAACACCTGGCAGCTCTTAAATTCCTTTGACCTCAGCACCGGTTTCACCTTGATACTCAGAAGCGATAGCGGTGGGCAGCTGGCAGAAACTTCGCTGCCGGCCCGGTGCATTCTGGGACATAACGTACAAGAACACCTGAGGTCTGAAATGTTTTCCTTGTGCCAGCCGATGACAAAGTGCCCGAGGTGCTACGCTGTAATGCGCTCTGGTAATTGCTAACGAGGGAGAACAGACATGTGATTGATTCCCCGCTAACTAACATCCATCCTTCTTGCTATCTGCTCCTTACGCTTCTCTCGCACTTCATCACCATAAACACAAATTTGGAAAGCACACGGTTGCACCGAGGCGCCTGTAGACGAGGAGGAATGACATAATAATACAAACTGAACCTTGAGGACTGTTTTAGTAGTGGAATGAGATGAATTATACAGGAATACATGAGTTTGTGTTATTCCAGGGGTTCATAAGGCAACACCAACATTAGCCTTTCATGAGAACTCAGAAACTGTCATCTGACTATATCAGACTAAAAATTATGGCAATGTCAATCAAAATTGTAGATCAGAGTGGTCTTTATGACAGCAATGCATTTTGAAGTAAACCTTAAACCTTGTTATCAGTTATCAGGCATGACTGATATGGGTGGCATGAGCACCACCCTTAAATAAACTGTTATACATCCATTATCTATAGCGCTTTATCCGTCTGGGTCGCGGGGAAGCTGGAGCCAATCCCAGCATCTTGGGGTGAGAGG
>JAQQZR010000013.1:11115505-11131461 GCA_030068235.1 Notoglanidium macrostoma | reverse complement strand
TAGATAGATAGATAGATAGATAGATAGATAGATAGATAGATAGATAGATAGATAGATAGACAGACAGATAGATAGATAAGCAGACAGACAGACAGACAGACAGACAGAGCTGTGTTTAAAGAAGTCCTGATGCCACGACATCATCAGAAAATCACACTGAAACTAACAAGCTTTATTTCTTTTATGAACCTTACTGCTGTATGTGATGACCTGATAAATTAAGTGTAGAACTAATCACTGCTCTTCAAGCCTCAGATGATGAAGGCCACACACACGCACACACACGCACACACACACACACGCGCACACACGCATAGTGAGGCCGTCGTTTTCTCCTCACTTGTTTGCAGTTCGACTGTTCTCTTCACACGCTGCTGATTAATGTGATCAGAATAAATAAATACGCCCAAAAAACTCTGCCCAGGTAAAAAAGTTATTGTTCATGTGTGTGCGTGTACATGTGTATGTGTGTATTTAGAGTAAAGCTGCTCCCATTAGTGGGCGTGTCTGGAGAGCGATCTATCCGTCTGATCGTCAACATAATTCCAGTCTATTGTCCCATTGTTCAGTCTGAGTATCTGATATCAATGGTGTAATTCACGTCTTCAGCAATACAAAGACAATACCACTCTCTTGCTTTCTCTTTTTTCTCTTCCTGTCAGCAGAGAACGGGTAAATAAATAAGGCTAGTCAGAGAGAGGGGCTGAATTGAAATCCATCCACATAAATAAAAGTAAGTAAAACTCCAGACACAACTTTCAGTCACAAAAACTTCTCTCTGCACGTCCGTCAGACGGAAGCCTGGGGGCTTCAAATGAGCAAATCTTCCTCATGAGTCCAGGCTAAGATGCCTCGCAGTCAGTCACTGGTGATGAAGGAAATATTGCATAAATGAAGCTTTTGTGTGATGCAGAAATCTTTGCGGGGTTTTTTTGTTTTAATATTTATTTAGTGAACTACTTTTTTTGACACAATGATAAACATGACTGGTCCAGGTTCAGTCTTATAGTTCAGTATAGTTCAGTCAATAGTTTTATTATTTAAAGGTAATGATGTAACCATTATTAACCCTTTCAGGGTTAGGGTTATTTTTTTAAGATATAAATCCCTTCAGATCACTTATGTGATATGAATTATCATAATTATCAATTATTAATCAATCATTATCCTTATTTCTATCAATGTGTCAGTCTCAGTGAAGTCTCAGGTTTTTTTCTTTTTTTACAAATTAAGAAAGAACATCCCAGATTCATCTTTCTTAAAACGTTTTTTAAAGACTTTTTTTTTTTTACATTTTAAATCAGCTGCATCAAGCAACCATCCGTAACTGTGTACATTTTAAATATGTATGAAATATTACTATATCTTGTACAGCAATTTCTATCATATTGGTCCTCAATATTATATACTAAATATACGTATATTTAAAAAGTACAGGCACATATACAAAACTATTTCTTTTTTTCATATTTTCCTTTCTCCCTTTAGAAATATTCTTATTTTCTTTCTTTTTTCTTGTTTCCTTTTTCAGTGTTTTTCTTGAAGTTTTTTCTCTTCATTCTCTCAATAATATGACATGAAGTAAAAAAAAAAAAGATTTCTTACATTTTAAAAAAGTATATATTCCTGTATTAAAAAGATGATTGTCTGACAGTGCACAGTTTTTTTTTTTTCCTCTTCGGTACAAATGCAATAAAAGAAAATTAAGAAAAAATTGCTTCCAGTGGTCAAAAGCTACTATTTCTGAGCAAACTTAAAAATGGAGCCTATTAAGTACCATTACTGACTGCACTGGATTCCACATTTTCAGTGATTATTCCATTTAAACAGAACCCTGCTGTGTTCTCCGCCTCGCTGCGGTTCTTTATGCAAGCGAAAACAGAGAGGTCTCAATCTTCTTCCAAACGAGCTCTAACGCACTGAGAAAGTGATTCGACTCTGAATCGATTCATCTGCTGAAAGTGAATCAAACAACTGAGCTGCAACTGTGTTTTTCCCCCTCTATTCTGTACCTGGATAAATAAATCGATTCGTTTATCGATTCATTCATCTTAATGCTTGTTTATGAAGTCTTGCTGAGTTTTCGTTTTATGTTTTCACAAATGGATCCCAGTGGATCAGACATAAGACATTTTTTCCCTTCATCTCTGCGTAAACATGCACATCTATCTCTGAGATTATATCCAGAAGCTACCAGCGATCAGCCCCGTTCGGCTCCCCCGGGGTGCTCCACATCCACAGCTTCACATCCTCCAACTCTTTCTACATCTTCTCCTTTACATCTGCTCCTTAATTTTTTCAGGGAAGTGATGGCTGCTGGGATATCGTGGCATATCCCTTTGTACACAATGAGTTGGAAAAAAAAAAAGAGAAAAAAAAACCAAACAAAATCCGGGCTTTCCTTTTTTTCTTCTTCACTAATGTGATTTTCCTTTTCAAGTCTTATTAAAGCTGTCGAATTTGTGTCTAGTCGCTCGTGTATTTCTCCCTGGGCTTGGTTGCCATGACGACATGACATAAAATATCTATAGGAGAGAAACAAAGCTGTATGTGCGTGCCGCGTTCGTGAATTCCTCCTAAACAAGAAGACGCAAAGGATAGTGGAAAGCGCATCCGAATAAGGCCCGCACATACATCCTGGCCAGGATATCCAGGATATACATCCATTTTTTTGCGTCAGTTAAACAGACACAAGGCATCATTATGTTATCAGTGTGTACACTAATGAGCAGGGACAGCTTCCTGTCACCATAGCCCACAGTTCTACTAAAACAAACCCTCCAGTTTTACTGTATTCACCAAAACATCAGGTTTGTATCAGTTACTTTGGCATTTGTTTAACTTGTGCTGAATTAGAATTACAGATACACCAAATTAGGCTACAGTTCCTTTAATAGATTCTGAGCAACTATGTTAAAAGCATAATTTATCTGCTCCTGATGACATCACACACCCAAAGCAATCATAGGAAGTTGACTTTGATCTCATGATATATTTCTGATATCATTTAATCAGAGAAAGACCCAAATATTTTCCTAATGTCTTTGGTTTCCATGGCTACAGCACGAACCCAGATTTGGTTCCGGTCCGCAAACTCATCCCTACAGCCGTCACTGATTAAAGTCCTTACTTTATTACAAGAGCCTTGCCATTCATCACAGGATGAAACGGGCTGGTCCTGGATGCATCACGCTTCCTAACGATGTTGGATCCTGGCCAGGTTTCTCCCCAGTGCCAGCCCTCTTGGACGCCTTCTCTATCTCCTCCTGTCAGGAGGACCAACCCCCTAACCTCCTGAGATGGAGAGAGCCTGGCTCTCCATGGTTGTGAGGCAGAAAAGGACCACAGGGGGAATTCTGGGAGATTGAGTGTTAAACCTGTCTGTGCAATGAAGCAGAGCTGGACGTTCTCTAGTGAGGAACCTTGTAATTACACCACAGCGCTGTCTGAAGTCTCGAGCCTGATAGGTCAGAAGCTTCTGTTTCTGTAGTAACAGTACATTTAAAGGGACTTGGACACTGAGTGCAGCATATAGAGGGATTTAAAAGCATGTCTAATCACTGATATATGAAGAAATGTGAATTTAACATTGATGAAAGGAGTCTCCAGTGTCAAAGGGTAAAACTTTAAATTTTCAAGTTAAATATTTCTTTATCTTCAGCGGTCTAACAGAGTCCCAGCTAAAGAGTAGCAGGTCCATAGCTGCCATCATGCTGCCACCACCATGCTTCACCATGGGTACGATGAGACAGCGCTTCTGCCACGCTGCGCTACCCCACATCCCAGATGTGAAGAGTACAAGTGATTATTGCCATAATCACAGGGACTTGTTAAGCAGATTTAAAAGCATGTCTAATCGTCGTTGTAAAAAAACTTCTATTTACCATTTATAGAAGGAGTCGCAAATTTGTTTTTGGTGAAGTTTATATTGCGTCAATGACTGACTTTTCTTCTGTTTTAAACAAGATAAGAGGTGAATGTGGAGGGTAAATACATTCTGAGCCTCCTACAAATTCCCTGTGGTTGTTATTATTTTTTATAGAATCCATTAATAAACTCCTACATGTGATTATGTAACATTTTGGCTTGGTGGATTGGTGGAAATGCAGATCAGGTGTTAAAAAGTCCGCCTGTTCGCAGAATCGGCACTGGCAGTGTGTTACTGCGGCGTATCAGAGAGCTGATATTCGACCTCCAAAAGCATTGAACAGCAACTAAAGTTAATTGTGATGTTCGGAGGTGACTGGATATCGTAACAGTGTTCTGGTGAGTCATTACGCTCCACTGGAGAATCTACCAGAAACTCTTGCCTGTGTGTTCTAAAGCCTAATTCAGCCGCATCTTTGGGGAATTATGGGATAATACCAAAGCACTCGCTGGGAAAAACTCTACAATTACAAGTCATTTTTCTTGTGGAGTGGAGAGAAGATTGCAAAGATTTTCGATATTATGATAAGGAGAGGAAAGAAAAAAGTTGAAAAGTTTTTTTTTTTTTTTTGCTTGCTTGTTTTTTTTAAAAATCTGAGTGCAATGATTTTCTGAGGGAGGAAAGAAGTGAGACGTAACTTGCAGACGCAGGTGGAGGAAAAAAGGAGAGGAAGCTGAATGCCAATTGATTAGGACAACGTCTCCACTCCTGAGGTGCAAACATCCTGAAAGTAAGTGCCCCCCCATAGACTTCTAAACGCTGCAGTCCATAAAACATCACTCTCTTATGAACTTCATGAACAAGTCCAGTAAAAATGATACTCAGACTGAGCCGATCAGCTAGTCACTAGGAATTCTGGTCCATTTCTAGTACCTGAGTGATCAAATAAAACAGTGAATGAAATCGTTCAACACTGATTCATTTATTACTTAATCTACCAAGTTCATGTTTGTAACAAATGTTTGATATCTGAGCTAGATATCTATTTTAGCTAATGATTACTTAAAAAAAATGTAGGTAGATTGAATACAGAACACCAAAAAAAAAAAAATAGAAACAGCACCAATAAAGGAAAGAAAAGAAAAGAGAAAATGACAGCCAGGAGTTTGGGATTGTAATAATGTAGTATAATATAGTATGTCTCACTGTAACACTTCTTAGTGTTTAGTTTTCATGTTGTTGTTGTGAACAACTTCTCTGTGACATTAGTTCATACTCGCTCCTGCGCTTAAACGCAGCTTAGCCTCTTCATTCAGACATTTATAAAAATCCTCATATCAAACCATAGAAAGAGTTGACCTTTGACCCATAGAAACAGAGTTGACCTTTGACCTCCTGACTACAGTGCCTTTACAAAAAAAAAAAAAAAACAACAACCTTCGCTGGTGTTTGTGAGGTGTTTAACCCCCTAAAGGTTTACTGCTGGAGATAAACATCTCTGTAAGCCTCTGTGGAATGATTTGAGTGCTCACTGATATAACAGAAAGTGTAGTTCAGGACAACTGGACTGGATTTTACGCTCTGTGCTGAAGAAGAAGTCTTAGAATGAATGAGGCAAGAAAAGAGCAGAATAAAATTAAAAATTCAAAGAATAAAAAAATAATCACAAATGATCACCAAAAATAAAAAAAGAGAAGCATGGGAATGGCAGGAAGAAGTGAGCGTGCTCAGTTACAATGCTCTAATGAAAGAGGCATTAAGCAGCCATTTTGGCTTGAGCATGGCCACTGTGGGAGAATTTCAGCCTCGGTGACGTCACACGATTTCAGGGAGAATTTGTTTTTAAAAGTGCAGCCCACAGTGATGCCTCACTTTTCACAGCATTCGGGAGATGAGAACTCTCCGAGCCTCTGCGCTGCAGCAGAGGGACTGCTGGGAGAAATGCTCACCTGGGTGGGCGAGCGCGTGGGCGGGGGGTGTTGTGGGGCTTAGTGGGTGTTCTTTTGTCAGATAATAAAACACATAAACGCAAACGCACACCGCCCTGGAGTACACTGGGGTGAGTGTGTGCAGCTTGCAGAGGAGTGGAATAATTACCACCGCTGCTCTCCAAGGTCATTAGAATTTATTTATTACCCAACAAATAAAGGAGAAATAATTAAAAACCACGGTAATACTACAAACATGTAATTAAATTAAGGACGCGGTAAAACTGATAGCTTTATTAATTATTCAGATCAGCTTCAGCCAGGCTTTCAGTAAGCTGAGAGCGGCCTACGCCTCCCGTCCTTAATGAAGATTAACACCAGCACCACAGACACACCGGGGGAAACTGCTAACAGCTGGAACAGGGAGGGAGAGACGATAACAGAGACGTGTGCATCTCATCCAGGTATGAACACGTGACTGAGAAAGAGAACAGAGCTAAAGACATACAGATACGTGATAATCCACAAAACACCCCCCCGGCTGCGAACGTGTCCTGATAAGAGTTGATCTGAAAAGCATTGCAGACTGAATCACAGTAATCACAGAGAGAGAAAGCCAGAGAGAGAGAGCGTGTGAATGCGAGAGATAGCTGGAGACCATAAATACATGCAAATGCAGAATTCCGGTACAATTCTGATTCATGCATTTCATGAAGACGGACAAGGCCGGACAGGAATCTTTCAGGAGGGTCAGAATCTAAAGGATTTTATTCCGTGGAAAGAAATTTTGTTTCACTTATGACTAATAACTAGTATGAATATATACAAAAAAACAATATCAAGAAAAGAAAAAAGGGCAAAAAAAGAAGACAAGAAAAGAAAAAAGAAAAGAAAAAACACTCAAAAGGAGAAAGAAGACATAAAACAAAAACAACGGAACCCTGCTCATGACATAAAAACATTCTTAAAACGTGGCCATGACATAACTACAACGAGGGGACAATTATTTACCAGAAAATAAAAAAAGAAAAGAAAATGAAAAAAAAAAGCAAAAATGGGGGGAATGGAAAGGATGTGTTTTGGCGGCAGGAAGTAAGTGTGTTCAGCCACGGTAAAATGTGAATTTCTAATTTGTTACAGCCAAATCTGAAGAAAGAAAGAAAGAAAGAAAGAAAGAAAGAAAGAAAGAAAGAAAGAAAGAAAGAAAGAAAGAAAGAAATCAGACTTCAGAGTTTAAAAATAACAAATACATAGCAAAAAAGAACATAAAGAAATAGACAAATATCATAGCATATAGCACTAATAATCAGTGAATATTCAAAAAAACCTTGAAACTTTAAAGTGAAATTCAGCTCTGTTTTTGTACGAGCAACACCCGAGAAGGAATAAAAAGGAAACCCCGCCAGACGAACTTGAAGACTTCGTAATTCTTTCCGCAATCACTTATTTCAGTTCTAACTGATGTCATTACATACCAGCGGGTGGAACTGAATTTTTTAATGGAATAAAAAAGCTGTAGTTATACGTTCTCATAATTTGTTCTAAGCTCCAAATTGCAGGACATTGTTGGGTAAGATCTTAGTGGAACAAGTCCAAGTGGAACAATGCCTAATCAGATCACTTTAAAAAGCCTGTGATTTACAGCCGGGGAAAGAAATAACGGGTTATTGTAATAGGGAAATGTTATAAGAACTGTAAGATAGGCATTTTGGCATTTTACGAGTCATAGCTTGAAGCCTTCTGGACAATCAGTGGCCAATGAAGACAAGGTTTCAACTGACAGGCTGGAGGGATGACCATCTCAGATTCCCAGATATGGTCCAACATTGACGAGTAACAGTTCATGTCTCAGTCTCATATAACTCCACTATCAGGGGTCACCCAGAAGAGCATGGATTCATGTTTGAGTCTGGTTCCTCTCTGGTTCCTCGTCTAAAACACTGCAATAGAAGACATAGATGATATAATGGCTTGTTTTTAGGTTCTTCGGCTGGAGTCAGAGAACATCCCAAGCTTCACAGATTTTCTTTCCATTGGTCTTCTGGACATTCTTGCACAGGTGTATACTGTATGTACTGTATGTGTTTTTCTCCAAACCCCAAGCTTCCTTAAAGCCAAGCTTGCCGTCTGGCCTATACAAATTGAACTGAAGATGTGTTATGGTCTGGAACACTGCATTAGAAGATGCAGATGTAACTCATCAACATTCAGCAACACCATCAGGTTCTCTGCAGAACTGAAAGAATATCAAATGATTGAGCAGAGGATTTTCTTCCTTTTCTGGAACTGACCTGTAACTGGTCTGGTCACTCTTGCCAGGTGTATTTATTCTTGGTTCAGTTTCAGACCATGAACGAGGAGTTCTTCAGCCGTCTGTTAGCATTCAACAATGTCATCAGGATCTTCTACAGGAATGAGAAAACATGCCTCGATTAATAACTTGACCGACAGATTTTGCTGTTGTTGGTCTTCCGGATTTGGGCTGTATCTGGTCTGGACATTCTGGTTCTGCTTGTGCTGCAGACCAGTTCCTCAACATGAACAAGGAGTTCTGTTCATGCCCATTGGTGCCAGTATTCTTGGCAAGCCAAAATACCTCAAACTCTATCTCCTAAACCTATCTGCTGTGGATTTGTACTCATTCTGAATGATATTTGTGGTATAAACCACTGGTTGGGTTGAAACTGCCGTTCAGAAACAAAATGCTACAAGAGCATTAATGAGGTCTGGCACTGATGTTGGGATGTTGAGGAGGCTCCATTTCCAGTTCATCCCAAAGTTGTTGAGGTCAGGGCTCTGTGCAGAACACTTGGGTTCTTCCACTCCAACCTTAACACACCATGTTGTCATGGAGCTGGCTTTGTGCACAGGGGCACTGTCATGCTGGAACAAGTTTGGGCCTCTTAGTTCCACTAAAGGGAAATTGTAACGCTACAGCATACAGAGATATTCTAGACATATCTGTGTGCTTCCAGCTTTGTGGCAACAGGATGGGGAAGAACCACGTCTAGGCGTGATGGTCAGGTGTCCACATACTTTTGCTCATATAGTGTATGCATTTTAAATTATGTTTCGAGTGAAATGATGCATATTAAAGGTACAAAAACGGGGTTCCATGCCAGCAACAAGGAACAGAAGAGTTTAGTGCCCCCTTTTCTGAGAATGTCCTTAAGCAGGACATCCTTTGTGGTGGAAATGGTTTTATGCTTTGTCTTCTGTTGGTGAATAACGTTCCACATCAGTGCACAATCGTAGCTGATCGGAGAACTGATAGATAAATGGCAAAGCCTGAGTGAAAATGAAAAGGTCATGCTGTCTTTTCTTCCCAAAATGCTAAAATACAGCATTTGAGATTACCCACAGAACAAACACCGACTGTTTTGACTCTGCGAACTGATCCAGAAGAGAAACTTTCGCAATACTAGAACATGCTTAATGTAGGTTTGGTATGATTAAGGATACAGAAGCTTGCCTTTAGTACGCAACTATTGTATACACATAGTACGCAAACTATCTAGAGTATCACAACGTATTGATGCTACAAATGTTCAACAAAGCAGACAGTTTCAGCTGGCAAGTGAAATAAAAGTGAAATACACTTTACTTTGAATATTATTGTAAATCGTGTGTTAAAGGGTCAATCCTTTTGAATATACAATCTTGAGCATCCTTGATTTCTTTCAAGGCTAAAAAAAAAACCTCAGATTTGTACATGTACGTCGTCCTTAATTTAAAAATGAATTTAAATTCACACAAATCAACTGAGCTGTAAGGACTGATGGTCAATAACCTTCAGCTTTAAACTTCCAAAACACTTTTATATGAGCTCTCCGAGCACCTGAGCACATAAACGTTACACCCACTGAAATTTCCAGGCAAATATGGTTATAGACGTCAGACTCACTCAGCATTCATCTTCCATTCCTGCATTAAACTGAGTGATTTTATTGCACCAGCTCAGCTTTGTGTTCCTGCGGTGGGATGAAGGCGTGCAGGCTGACACTAGCACATTTGTGCTACATAAGAGAAAAAAGGTTTAGTATTTTATGTAATATAATGTTATCTGTTTCTTATTTTATTCCGCCAAAACATTTTGAGACCATGTATTAGATTAGACTTGATTTCAAAACACAGACTTTATTCCCAACAGCCATACCAATCATTATCTGTTGAAGAAAAAGAAAAAGAAAAAGAAAGAAAGAAAAAAAACACAAAAGGAAATGCGTGCAACTTTATTGCTATTCAATCTTGATAAAAAAAACAAATAAAAACAATTCTGAAAAAGAATCTATGAATACGAGTATTGTACCTGTTGGGCTTTTATAGTTTATGATACAATAACAAACTCTTTTGCCATATATTTTAAATATTAAGATTTTCATTATTTATTGAAAGACCGCTACATATTATTATTATTATTACAACTAATGCATTCCTTGAAATAAATGTAAGCATCAACCAGCACCATCTCTTGTCTCTAATGGACAGAATACAGCAGCAAAATAGCCGTCATTACTCAGAACACTATGTAAGGCTTTCTGCACAACATAAAAACACAGACACATCCATTAATGTAACATTCTGCCACCATCTTGGACCTAATTATTGTCTTTTGATGGTAAAAAGATTTGGCAAATAATACACCTCCGTGACACCACGCAAGGCGTCTACTCTGCACTTATTGCCGCATAAACAGAGAAAGCAAAAGGCCCTGTCAGAAGACAAGCCTGAAGACTGCAGGCTTTGTGCCGTGACTGCGGCGAGTATGATACGGCGTATTAGTGTGCGCGAAAACAAACTTTGCAAAAACAGAAGCTCGGGCTGAAGGAGATAAGAATAGGCTACAGCGCTGCTAATCTCTCTTCCTGTATTTTCTCGTATCCAAGGGAGCCATGCGTCTGCAGACACGTCCCTGAGCGATGGGCTAGAAAGCGACTTGGGCTAACTCGAAACAAAGTTTTCTTTTTCTTACTAAGTTAGATTTGGCGACTACTTTCTCGTTCTCTCTAGACGGCGTCGCGCACGCTGGCAGGATGTGTAGTTAGAGTAGTTCCTCTACAGAGCCAACATGGTGCAGTACAGTAGCCCAGAAAGGGCAAAGCTCTAGAGAGCGCCTTGTTTATTTCACGTTTTTTACAAGTGGCAGCGTGAACCTGGAAGCAAGCACTGGAAGAATGATCAAGAAGAAGGAAAGGAAGAAGACAGAAGAGGAATCAGTGTTTGCTGGTGCTGGATAACAAGTTTGAGAATCCACATTTTGAAAAATGGAGGATCGTACTTATTATTTAGCACAGAAAAAGCAAGGGAGTGTGAATGGAAGTACGCTATGGGCACCTGACAACCACCATATCTTATAATACATGTTTGGGAAGGGAGGGGTAAGAGAGGGGCATTCAGGTGGTTGCAGGCAACTGAATCCTTCATAGTGGACCATTAAATAGGAATGTGGGCGGGACTTAATTTTTTTAAACCCTGCTCACACTGCATTATTTTTGTTTGTGTCTGACCATAATAGTTGGTTCTATTTCCCAAAATATGAACAATCTAGCTGCCTATGTTAAAGCACTGCAGCCCTGATCAGGCCGAAACGGGCCTATGTTTATGCTCATATGAGATGAGCATAAACTTTGCTAAGAAAGCGAACATTAGACAAAGAATCAGGCCGATCGATTACGCTTGACGCAAAGGGCAAATTTCATTTTGTTTATGGAAGGGTTTAAAAAGTGTTACGCAAAAACACAAGCGCCAATCAGAGGAGCCGAAACTTCAACAGAACGCGACTTCTGACACGGACTTCACAGCTCCTGTTACACGCACACACAAACATTATTTACATTTGGACCAAATACTCCTTTCTGCATTCGGATTCAAACTTGAAGTGGGCGTGGTCTAAACCGTGAGAGTATTTTTCTTTGTTTTTAACAACCGTGATGGATTTAAGGGACTGGAAAAAGGCAGAAATAAACACTGTTACAGAGATGTGCTCTCACGGAGTCCTGTTTTCCAGCACAATCCTGCAGTAATGAGAAAGCAGGCTTTGTGTACGAGTGTGTACGAGTGTGTGTGTGTATGTGTAGACTGCACCTGTATACAGTGTTCGTGCTCATAAGCGAGCAAATGAGCATCCGCTCCACGTTATGTCAAAAGCTCTGATTTGTGGCGGTATTGTGCCACCCGATTGGTCCACACCCTCCCACACACGCACACACACAGACGGTACTGCCAAGTCATCATTACTCATTTCTTTCTGGAACAGACACGGAGGAGAGAAGCGAAAGAAGGCACGGAGAGATAGAGATAGAGAGGGAGAGTGTGTGGACTCAGGAGACGGAGCAGATTGGAGAGCACAGATTGACACAGCAATTATCCACAACCTTATTCAACTGGAAGGAATACATCTCCATATATTTGCCTCTCTTGTTCCTCTCAGACCTGGGAGTGAGGTGTGTGTGTGTGTGTGTGTGTGTGTGTGTGTGTGTGTGTGTGTGTGTGTGTGTGTGTGTGTGTGAAACCACATCCATTCTTCCTTTGTAATGTATGGAGAAAATAAGGTCCCTCCCTTCAACATGCAGTTTCTGTCTGATTTATAGGGAATAACACACTGCATGTTGTGCTGTGACAGGAAAATAATCAACAACGGACTGGTGTGATGAAGCGAAGTCCCTGTTACAAGCTGACAGTTGAGTATTTTCCTCTAACAGCATGACAGGGAATGTTTCATTCCTCTAACACCATAGCAATCTGCCAACAATTACATTTTGTATTATTAATAAAAGGCACTCTTAATTTTTATCCATTTATAGGTACGGCGTTATAGTGGTCTCTGTGTACGTTTTAATGTTATTATTTTGTATTTTCAGCATTAAGATAATTACTAACTCTTGATACTGATTTAGGTAAAGTTACTGACGAAAAAAGAAGTTTTGGCTACTTGCATAGCTACTTGTTACATCAGGATGAAATTTAAATATTATAATTTTTTTCATTTGCATATTCATATCCATGTATAGATGTACAGATGGTCTTAGGCCACTTAGTAGAGTTTTTTTTCCTCTTTGCTTTAATAAATACATGTTCAGATTTCCCTGATTGGAGATTTGACAGGTTTTTGTTTTTTTTTCACTGAAGCAGAACATTTCCAGTAGCGGCAGACTCAGCTGTCGCACCCCATCATGAACGTGTCAGGTATTAAGGCTAATTTGACAGATGCATTTATCCTGCAGATTAATTTCCTAGCAGGGGTGCAGTGATGTTTTTGCTTCCCCAAGGTGATTTTGTCACAGGAAGTGACATAGCTCTGACCGTGACAGAGACACTAGAGGAGATGGTTACAAAGAATTGCATGGTTTCTGTGTAGGATTTGGTGTTTCGAAATCCACTTAGGCCATGAGACTGACAGTGGACACACACACACACACACACACACACACACACACACACACACACAGACCTAATCTACAAAGACCCAGTAGTACAAAAAGACAAATGGATGAGCAGCAAACAGAAAATCTGCAAATGAACAAAGTGTGGGTGTGTTTTTATGTGTGTGTGTGTGTGTGTGTGTATACCAAATGTGAAACAGAGAAGGAGGTGAAGGTAGCAGAGAAGAAGGAAGCAACATTACGCTTCAGTCATTAACTGCATTTCCTTCAGACATTATTGAAATACAGCTCTAATAGCACAGGAATGGAGGAGAGAAAGAAAGAAAGAAAGAAAGAAAGAAAGAAAGAAAGAAAGAAAGAAAGAAAGAAAGAAAGAAAGAAATGGGAAATGAAAAGGAAGGATGTAAGAAATAAATGAACAAATAAAGGAAGAAAGGAAGAAGAAGAAAAGAAGGAAAAAAGCAAGGAAGGAAGGAAAGAAAGAATGTTATTGTTAACTTAATGCTTATGATGAATTAATTCAAGGAAGGAATGTGGTGATGAAGAAGAAAACAAATGCAAAGAAAGAACATGGATCAGAAAGAGTAATAACAGTGTCCATCTTAAAGAGAGAGAGAGAGAGAGATAGAGATAGAGATAGGGAGACACACACACACACACACATGTACATATATACCTGATTCTCTTGGTCGCTTATGTTAGCTATAGCGCAGTATATTACAGTTCTGAGTGAAAAACAAAAAAACAAACACGTGTGTGTGTATGCGTGTCTCGGCGTGGGAGATTAACTGCCCGGTTTCTATGGTGACGGAAACGGAGGAGCAGGAAAGACGAGGAACATCAGGACCGATGAGAAATTACTGCAGTGCAACACTGCCCCCTGCTGCTGACTGCTGGCATTGCAGCTACACAATTCCCCCAATCTGACCAGCACATACCGGAGGTTAAAAACAAGCTGAGAAAGCTTTTTACCTTTTTATCAAAAGCAATGAATGAAAGATGGAGAAGAAAGAAAGAAAGAAAGAAAGAGAGAAAGAAAGAAATAGGAGGGGAGAAAAGATGAGCAGACAGACAGACTGACAGATAGATAGATAGATAGATAGATAGATAGATAGATAGATAGATAGATAGATAGATAGATAGATAGATAGATAGAAAAATTTGGGGAATAAGATGGAAGATAGGAAGGAAGGAAAGAAGAAAGGAAGAAAGAATTCTAATGGGAAGGAAGGAAGGAAGGAAGGAAGGAAGATGGGAGGGAAGGAAGGAAGGAAGGAAGGAAGGAAGGAAGGAAAAGAGAACGGGCAAAGCAAACAGGTGGAAAGACAGTAGAATCTGCTCACATGCCTAGAGACAGACAGAAAGATAGATTCAGAAATATAAATGCTGAAATGTAATTATTTAATATACATCACATAGTGTTTTAAACAATTTGTTTCCTGTGGAGTCTGCACATAAATGAATAAATGAATACGTATATATATATATATATATATATGTATGTAAATGTGTGTGTGTGTGTGTGTGTGTGTGTGACTGATTGATTGATTGAGTGATTGATTGAGTGAGTGATTGAGTGATCATTCAACCCCCTTGAAAAAAAGTCATTTTCTGCATTACAAAAGATTTGCATGCATATCCTTTCTATATTCTTTCTTCTATATACTGAAGAAGGAAAACTCAAAATGTAATGTTTGCATAAGTTTTCAAACCCCTGTACATCCTGAAGTAAGGTTTCTCTCTGGATATAAAATTTAGGACGTTGTATTTGTTGTAAAATTGCTACAGAAACCAAGTTAAAGCAGCACTCTGCTGACGTGAGAAACAAAGTCATTGAAATGAACAAGGCTGGAAACGGTTACAGAAACATCGAAGAGTTTGAATATCCCGTGAAGCACTGTTGGATCCATCATCAGAAAGTGGAAGGTTCATCACAAACGCAGCCCCTCACTAGAACAGGCCGTCCCTCAAAGCTAAGCATCAGAGCAAGATGTCGGCTGGTCAGAGACGCTACTAAAGATCCAACCGTCACTCTGAAGTCTGCGATGCTCTTTGGCTGAAACCCGAATGAAGGTGCATGCGTCCACAATTTCAAGAGCTCTTCATAAAACAGGCCTCTACGGGAGGGTAGCAAGAAAGCAGCCATTCGAAGAAGAAGATCCACATAAAAGCACATTTGCTACAAAGCATGAGACCCAGTTGAGATGTGGAAGAAGGTTTTATGCTCAGATGAGACCAAAACAGAACTTTATGGAGCTCAGTGAGATACGTGTGGCATAAAAGTAACACTGCCCATGCCTCAGGAAACACCGCATCATGCTATTGAGCTGCTTCTCATGTGCTGGGACTGGGCATCTCATCAGAGTTGAAGGGAAAATGGAGGGAAACAAATACCGCACAGTGTTGCAGGAGAACTTGCTCCAGACTGCTATAAAAATACGGCTTGGTTGAAGATTCATCTTTTGACATGACTTAAGCATGAGGACAAAGCGACACTGAAATGGCCCAAAAAATGTTTTGGAATGGCCAAGTCAAAAGCCTGATCATAACCCTTTTGAGAATCTGTGGCACCATTTGAAAACTGCTGTCCAGAGGCGCCGTCCCACCAACCGAGAAGATCTCTATCATTTCTGCCACGAAGAATGGAGAAGAAGGGCAACTTACCCAAAAAGAGCTGTCCATCCATCCATTATCTACACCTCTTTATCCATCTGGGTCGCGGGGAAGCTGGAGCCAATCCCAGCATCTTGGGGTGAGAGGCGGGGTACACCCTGGGCA
>JAQQZR010000013.1:11040821-11070342 GCA_030068235.1 Notoglanidium macrostoma | reverse complement strand
TATATATATATATATATATATAGAGATACTGAGGAAACAAAAAAACTGCAATCTAACATAAGTGTACCTAATAAACTGGCAGCTCAAGCCATATTCAGAGTTGGTGATTTAAGTTCTAAGCATTCTGCAGCAATCACACTTGGGTCACAGAGTAGCTGACATCTCAACATGATCTAAATCTCTTTCCAAGTGAGAAAGTGATTTGACTCGGAATCGATTCACTTCAGGAAGGGAATCAAACGTTTGTTTTGGGCTTTGGATTGTTTTTGCAAGTTTTGTGCTAAATTGACCTGCAGAAATGAGCTCTGGAGATTTGGACAAACACAAATAAAAAATAAATACTAGATAAGATACGATACATTATATAATAATCAAAGCGTTTATTTCGACCTTGTTCTCAGCGTCCAAATGATTTTTCTGATATTTGCCTGAACCTTTTTTTTTTTGTCGCCATGTTTCTGATCAAGGATGTTATCAGCCTTACACATCTGTCAGATAATTATTATTTTTCAGAAAGAATAGAGGGAAAGAAATAAAGGTAGTAAAGAAATAAAGAACTCAACAAATAGATTAATTGGCATGAAAGTGATTTACAGTCACCTGTCAACATGTTACTCCTCCAAGGTTGCCAGGTTTTTCCTGAGTAATACTCTCCTGCCAGGAATTTATCAAGAAATTTTATTCCATATTTTTTATATAAAAAATGAGGCATAGAAAATGCGGCCTGATAAAGCACGTTGTGTTTTTGTTCCCTGTTTGGCGACTAAGCTTCGAGTTTATTATAAAACAATGTTATGAAGAAGAGTAATGTCTGTGAAGATGTTTTTTTTCACTCATATGAACAACAATGAGCTATTAGAGGAAGAAAGCATGGAAAATAAAGGATCTGAATCAAACAGCAAGAAAGAGATCCTTTATGAAAGCTTTTATTAAAAAATAAACAGTCACAGAAGCATTACAATGATTTTCCATTGAGTTTGTAACGAAGAACACATTTGTAAATAAATAAATAAATAAAATGAAATAAGTAAAATTATAAGAATAAATGTTCAATACAAACCAGAGCGAAGAGAACATGCAGCATATTGATGCTTAATATTTGTCTTTGATACAGAGCTCTTAGAGCGTCTCACATCATGCACTTCCTGTTCTCTGTGGAATGCAGCACTGATTGACAGGAAGTACTCTGTTTGATTGCACTGAGAGAACATAAAGCAATTGTCATGAGGGAAATGAGTGTGTGACTAAAAACAGTGACATCACTTCACTTCACCTCACATCACTTCACTCTACATCCATCAGTTCACTTGTTCTTTAGAAAGTCAGAGAGTCGAGAACAAAACCTACAATTCCTCTCCCTTTCTCAGCGAGAGGTCAGGACTTTGGGGAATTTTCAATATAGTAGAAGAAACAGCACAATCAGCACAGGGTGAGAGGAGAGGAGAGGAAGGAAAGAGATGAAGTGCAGAAGAGAAGAGAAGTAATGGAAAAAAGACAAAACGGGAAAAAGAAGAGAAGAAAAAAAGAGGAAAATCCATCAAGAAGAGATAATTTGCGATGAGACGAATAGAAGAGAAAAGAAGGACAAAGAAAAAAGAGGAAAACATGACATAAAATATTGAAAATGAATACAAAAACAGAACAGAACAGAAGAGAAGAGAAGAGGAAATGGACAAAGGATTAAAAAAGAGAAAGCAGGAGAATGAAAATAAGAACAAAAAGAGAAAACAAGGAAAAGGAACAAAGATGAAAAGAAGCGAAGAAAATGGAAGCGAATACAAAGGAGAGAAACAGGGAAAAAAAACATAATGAAGAAATGCGTTGAAGAAAATAGAAGGAAAATAAAATAGAAAAATGGAAAGAAACAAAGTGTATTTGAAAAAAACAGAAGACAGGAGGATTAAAATGAAGAATTGGAAGTCAAGAAAAAAAGAAAGAAATAATCTTGAATAAAAGAAAAGAAATGAAAGTAAATAGAAAAAAAGGACGTGAAAAAAGACGTGTAGGAAGGATAAAAAAAAGTATAAGACAAGAAGTGAAAAAATAATGGAAAAGTCAAGACATTGAAAGAAAAGAGTGGTAAAGAGAAGAGAAATGAAAAGAGAGTATAAATATATGGAGTGGAAGATTGGCAGAGGAGGAGGTATGACGATAGGAAAGAACAGATGAAAAGAAGTGGAGACATGGGAAATGGAAGAAAACAGGAAAGATAAAGAAGGTAGAGAAGACGAAGCGAAAGAGGAAGACCTGAGTCTGAGCTTACCTGACTAATGAAAAGAGGAGAAGGAGAAAGAAAACTGAACACATGTCTCAAAGAAAGATGAAGGGGGAAATGAAGAAGGACACAGCCGCATTAATATGGCGGAAGATGGAGATCAGAGATCGTAAAAGGGCCGCCGTACAAGGACTGTTGAGCTCACGTGCGAACGTGTTTCTTACGTTCACGTTAAATAACAATCATTAATCTGCAGACTTACTCTGACTCCTACACATCGCTGTGAAACCACGACTCAGCAGGAAGCTCACCTGGAAGTGTCAAGGATGTTGATGAGTGGTGGGCATGGGGGCGGAGCCTAACTGATGTGACAGCAGAAATCCTGCCCACACACACACACACAATGGTGTGATTATTTCCTAAAAATAAGTTGTGTTGCTACACACTTACAGAACAATAAGTAACGGCACAGTGGTGTGATGAAGCCCAGTTACTGTTACCACCACAATGATGATTATTTTCCAACATCTGCATGACCCTAAGAGTTTTATACCTCGTATAATACAGTAACTCATCTATTATTATTTTAGCAAACTGTTGCTTTTTAAAAAATTTTTAGAGATTGAAGCATCAGCCTTGGAACATCGTAGAACGTCTGAGAAACATGTTAGTTACTTTGATCACTTAGCAGCTGTAAACAGTCAACAGACTCTCTTTTATCTCTCTCACAAGGATCATAAGACAAAATATTTCAGAAAGAAAGAAAGAAGTGTAGTGAACAGTAAGAATTATAGAAAGAATTACAGGAATCGAGAATTCAGCAGCTCTGTGGTGTGTCTTTTAGAACATCACAGACGATAAAACAAAGGGCGTGAAGGTTTTCAGGAGGTTGGAATTTTATTGCAACAATATTTTCTGAATATCTGAATCTCGAGCCTGTTGCGTTGGATTTCTTCCTCTGCAAACTCAGACAGTTTACTGAACACCAAAACGCAGGCTTTGATTTTGCCTTGTGAATTTCGGCTGGACTCCAATCGGCGCTGATTGATTGGCCTTCAAGATGGATGAGTGTTGTGTGTTAGTGAGTGGACCGTGATAAGCATGCTCGCTCTGAAACATTCTTTACCTGAGGTTTGGGGAGGCTACGTGACGCTCAGACACACACGCCGTGTTGATGTTGGACGGCTCCAGGAGATTATTTGCAGCTGATTTCAGGACTCTTGTTCTATCAGTGTTCAGCTGTAGAAATGGAAACTAACACGCATCCAAAAAAAACCCAAAACATGCTATCATACAAAATGACGCGTTGCATCAAATCAGCATGGATCAGTGGGCTTTCTGAAAACGCTTAACAATGTTGAAGTCTTAAAACCAGAAGCCATAAACCTCTAAAGCATACAACATAAATCTCCTACAGATTCCTTTACAGTCATTTTTTCTTCCCTGCAAGATATTTTAACTCCCACATCTCCAGCGACACAGGTCTAATGATTACACTTTGGATCTTCTCCAAGGTACACACTCTTTTTTGGGCTTATAAGGATCGAACCACACGGCGCTTGTTTCTTCTTGACCCCGCGGTGGTTGATTTGAAGGCGGTGAACTCCTTTAAAACAGCAGCGATAAACGGGAACTCCGTATTAACCTTAGCGTTCGGTCATTTGCTCAGAGCTAGAAATATGGATGATGGATGTGGCGCTGCCTGTGTTTTCGAATTTCGGAGAGGACCGGGAATTCGAAAATGCACGAAAAACATACTCTGATCGATTCAAGGTGAAAATGGAGGAGATGCCAAATATGGAAGGAGAACTGGAAATTGAGGGCTGAATTCAGGCTAATCTGTGTAACAAAAACTCAGCCAAGAAGACTTGCCAAGAAAAAGCACACTGACATCAAGCTAATAATGGCTCGCCTAGATAAGTACAACATTCCTTGTTTTGTCTTTAAAAAAAAATAAATCAGAAATGGCACCAAGCCATCAACGTTTTCAGTGAAGAATTTCCATTGATCAACTTGATTAGCTTTAGTCGAAAATTAATCTGCAACTGGAAATATTTTCCTTCCAAAACTGTAAGCGTGAGTGAAGTTAGTTATAAGCAATGAAGGGCCTTTTTTCCTTTGAGTCCATAGAGCAATGAAAAATGCATTAAATCCAGTCCTGAGTCCCTGTACCCCTGTGCTCAGCTTTATCTCTGTATGGAGAGAGCTATAGAGATGTTTCGTATGGCTGGAATCCCCTTGAGGTATCTGAGTTTCCTTGGTTGGAGTCACTAATGAAAGCTCACCTATCCATCATACTCCAGGTGAACTTCACAGTGAGAAAGTAAGAAAGAAAGAAAGAAAAAGCACTGTGGCCAGAGTTTTCTAGCTTTCAAACCAAACTATTAGGCATTGGAAAAAAGAGATGTTTTGGGTTTTTTTCCCTCAGCATTTGCCTTGGGAAAGAAGGTCACCATGGTGTGCACACATTTCTGAACACTGTAACCACCTTTTCCCTCTCACCTTTTTTTTTTGCAATGTTACAAGATGACTTGTTCTGTAAATCACAGACACACTTTCTCTTTGTCTGCAGGAATTTATTAGATTTAATTCAGATTATTTGGTAGAAATTAATTCAGGCTTATCTCAGTGGGCATGAGCGTGGGGAAAAGCGATTCTGGGCCCAATGGTCCTCTATTAATGCTTGTTGTAGTTCTCCTTTTTGACCACAAGGTGCAATAATACTGTAATTCTATGGAGCTGAATGGGGCAGTGAGCATGCTAGATCTAGACAGGCAAGCAAATCAACAGCTTATATCTCTCAACTGGTGACATTTTTACAGGTCTATTATGTAGGATTCAGTGGATTGCAACCACCTGAATGCCCTGCTCTTACCCCTACGTTTCCAAGCATGTATTAGAGTGTATGATGGCTATCAGGTGCCCACAGCGTGCTTCCAAACACCTCCTCCGTTATATAATCCTTTATTTTTCCACTATAATCCTCCATTTTTCTGAATATGAAAACTTGTTAGCCAGCAACAGCAAACACTGATTCCTCTCTTCTTCCTTATTTACCTTTCTTCTTCTTTGCCATTCTTTTGCCACTTCCTTACAGATTCATACTGCCACTTGTAAAAACGTTAAACGTGGAAGGCGCTTTCTTGAGTTTTATCTATTCTGGGCTACTGTAGCGGTGGACCTGCTCCCTATGTAGATATAAAGGGCTCATTCTAAGCTTATGAAAACACAAAGATTCCTAGTTACACATAATTATATACTAATGAAAACATACTTACATTCCATTCCTGCTAATAGAGCCCTGTAAATCCTTCATAGTGCACCTTTAAAAATTATCGGTCACTCGAAAGATGGAATGCGTATTTCAACAGAATTTAAAATGGATGGAGATGTGAAAGAAGACTTTATGAAGATTAATATCTGTCAAGCTGCCACTGCTAGCTGTCAAATGATCCATGGTGTACACACACCGTTGTGGAGGTTGTAGATACGAATAAAGATTGGTATAAAAGGGGACAGTTTTCAACTTTTCATCTCTTAAATGCTAGAACTTGGGCTCCACACAGAAGAGGAACATGTGTATTTAGGCTCAGGGATTATTTATAAATAGAAAATATCAAAAATTCATCCTGTAAAAAATAAAAAATAAGTCCCTTTAAATTAACATGGCTGAGTGTTTATAAAGCTAATTAACCAATTGGTTACCAAAAAGTAACCGCTATTTGAACAGATGCTTGAGCTTGTTGCTTTTCGGAAGCAGAACAGTATGCTCAGGAAGATGCAAGCCGGTGTGTGTTTTTGAGACATCAATCATTTCAAAGCCTGCAATCCATTTTACCAAGTACAAGCTGTTTCTACAGCAAACATAAATTAATGTTGCTGATTGGTGAAAAAAAAAAGGAAATACAACAGAACACACAACGCCCTAACAACCCCCCCAGCCCTCCCCAAAGCATCCGTATGACTTAATCATTGATCCATATGAGTCACTCGACAGTAACACGCTAATTTGAAGTAATGGAAAGGCTGGAGGCACGCAGGTGGTCGCGGTTCGCTGTTCACAGCCTGACATTTGTTTCTCCCCAAACAGAAGCAGACTTCTTCTTATGATGGTCTAATGAACCTGGCTTCAGTTTTCAAACATGTTCTAAATCACTCATCGGGTCTGGCAAACGCGGACGCCGAGCAGAAATAGACGACACTCATCGGTGAAGGGCTCGGTAGAGAATTTGCATCATAATGGAATTAAAGCCTGATGTTAATGAGGCGAGTCGTGTTTCGTCTAATGCTTTAATTGGAGGTGGCAGCATCAAAGAACAACACCGACAACGACATAAAAGGAAGTTAATCACGACGATTTACTGCCAAGGAACATATGCCGCTTTCACTGACTACACCAAACATCTAATGGATCTACATGTACTCATCGTCTCTCAGCGAACGTCTCTCAGTGACTCGCTCTGCCTCATGGTAATGCTGCTGTGATTGATTGAGATGATGAAATTCTTTCTTTACAGTTTTCCGTAAGGAAATGTTTATTTAACCTATATGTAAGGAGTCTCCAGGGTCGGTGCCAGTCTTCAGGAGAGAGGAGTTTATGGTTTGTGGAAACGTGAAAACATCAAGAGAGAGAGAGAGAAAAAATGAGAGGCTGGTGAAGGAACGATGTAGCTACGTTACAGCTGCTATAGCGTAAATGACAACAGGAACTAACTTGTTTCAATGATGTTCCACAACATTCTAATATAATGTAACTGTAAATGGATAAGAGGTAGTATGTCATTGTTTTATTTGTAGAAGAATGCTTAAGTGTGTACATAAGCCAACTCTGAATACCAGGAACTTTCCCAACGTAAATATCGAGAAACTTGAACTACAAATACAAATGCAGACCTCGATGCAAGTACATCCTGTCCACCTTTACGTGCTAATCTACATCTACACAATCGAAGAATTGATTTCAGGCCTCACAATTAATTAGCATTAGCACTTTTGATTCCCAACCAAAGGATGGATTGAAAGATGTGACGCAAAGTGTGACATCATACATGCTAACATGTCATATTAATGGTACAAGCCTGTGGGTGATGTTCTGAGAGATAAACACTTTAAAATGTGTTTTATGATTAAAATGTAATCGATTTTTAATAGCCATTGTAATTAACACTGTTGAACGGGATGAACGATGGCCAGTGATGGAGCTCGCTGTAATAATTCCTCACACACATTGAGAAGAAATGGTTATAATAAAAGAAGCAAACTTTCTGAGATACAACAGTGTAATTGGTGATGATACAAAATAATTATATTTCCCACGTACATTATTAGAAACAGGTACTGAGTGTCATTAGAGTGGACTGTTCTTCATGGATAGGATGATTACTATAATAAAATAAGAAAAAAAAAGTATTTCATTTGGAAAGGGGTTATTACAAAACACATTTTGCAACTTTTAAGCGTTTTCACTTAAACGACAGTTAAATTATTGGTTAATTACTCAAATGATCTCCAACTGATTCTATACATATCAGTAAAATGTCAGGGATGTAATAGCGTTTCCATTTATTCTTCCCCACAGAACAAAAAAAAAAAATAAAATCACTCCCACCATCTCAGTGCTGAACAACGTAAACATGAAGAATAACTCACTGAGGTGATTAAACTCGTGAATATTTACACACGAACAGCTATTAATTTGCGTTCACTGAGATTTATCACCTTAATGATTCGGAAGATGATAAAGAAAATGTTCTTTTTGTTTCAGCAAGATCATAATGGCTTCATTCTGTCAGAAGGCTTTCATCATCAATCCACAATTCCCCAGTCCACAATTTACAATAAACAATCTACATCCACAATCCCCTATCCCTAATCCACATTCCACATTCTACAATCCCTCATTCACAATTCCAAAATCCCTAATCCACCATCCCTAACTCCCAGTCCATATTCCCACAGTCCACAATCTTCAGTCTACATTAAGCATTCCCTAATTCACATTCCCTGATCCATAATCCCCAATTGCCAATACCCAATCTACAATGCACAATTCCCAATGCATTCAACTGGAAAACTGCAGAAAATTATTTTTATTTATCTTAGATATAATTCAGAAATCCATCAAATTCCTGAAGATATTTCAAGGGCCATTGTGTTCCTTATTTCTCTTCACAGTCATGTCTTTCTTTCTTTCTTTCTTTCTTTCTTTCTTTCTTTCTTTCTTTCTTTCTTTCTTTCTTACTAAATGTCTGTCTGTTGCTTTCATTCTTCCTTCCTTTCTCGTTTCTTTCATGAGTCAGTAAGCAAACCTGAGTCAATGGATGGATGGTACTTTTTTCCTTCCTCTTTCTTTGTTTCTTTCTTTCTTTCTTTCTTTCTTTCTTTCTTTCTTTCTTTCTTTCTTTCTTTCCCACTGTGAGCGGAAGTGATATAAATAAACGGTGCAGTAAAGCAGAGCAGAGAAAGCTGTGCATGTGGAGGTTTAATGGTTCCCGGGCTGCTGGCATTTACACCCCACACACCCTTTTATATTTTAAATGGATATCGATTTCACATTTACTTAATCTCATTATGATAAACATCATGCTGAACAACTCTTAAAATATTAAAACACTGAAACATTAAAATATTAAAATATTAAAGGAGTACAAATTACACTCTTATTCCCATCAGGTATGGAACATGAAGGAGAATTATTACTGCAATGACTAAAAAAAAAAACACTGTAAAGTTACAACAAATTCAAAATCCTTGTCTAATAGAATAGAATGGAGTCTATTATTATATTTAAATTAATCTGATTTTCAGTTGTTTAAATTACATATTTATGAAAATATTATTAAATTCTTTCTTTCTTTCTTTCTTTCTTTCTTTCTTTCATTCGTAGTTCTTCCTTCCTTCCTTCGACATAATATAAATACATTTTGCAGAATTTTCCCTTGATTTTATGAATGACATTTTGACGCAACTCTGAATGATCTAAATTAAAATGATAGATGTCACGTGTTCTTATGTCCACAGCGTTGTCCTCTTTAAGTGTAGAATAATATGTATAAAGCTCAGATCTCTTTGCAGAATGAAAATGAAGTGAAATTCCCTCTTTCTCTCTCTTTCCTACACACACCTTTGTTTTTATTCCTTTGTGGGGACCTCTCATTCATTTCTATAGGCATAACCCTTATCCTAACTATGACAACCCTAACCCTTACCTCGCCCAAACCTTAACCATAACCAACCAAACAGAATACAAGACTTTTGGCTATTTTAGTTTTTTGGTTGTATTCAGAGATTTTGCTAAATTGAGTTTTTCCTTGCCGGGACTGGGAAAATGTCCCCACAAGGTAAAATAACAGCTTTTTATCACATTGTGGGGACATTTGGTCCTCACAATGTTATATAAACATGGACCACACACACACACACACACACAAACACACACACACACACACACGCACACACATGCCATTAAATTAAAGTGAGAAGTAAAGTGCAGGGCTGTGATTATGATTATTACTGCAGCGCACTTGACTAAACACCATCTGTGAGACTCGGCGTTCATAAATCTGATAAATCTCATCCTGTCTTCCTCATCAACCTGATAACGTTGTAAAAACACCATCTCTGAGAATGCACATGCAGAACTTTTCATTCCCAACTCATTTCATCCCCCACTGTGCAGGAGAGCATTTACTTACACCACTTAATGTTCGCTGAGGATTTTGTTATGTTATTCTGTACAGTACGCAGAGATGGAGATGGATGATGGAAGCTGCAATGCACCATTAAACTTTATTTCTCCATTGAGAATTCATTCTTAATCCATTTGATCATAAAAATTGGGATTTTATGGGAAGAAAACAAGACAAACTGAGGAATATTTAGTGTGCTCTAGCTTAAGCATTGGATCAAAAACCTGTGCGAAAGTTCTTTTTTTTTTTTCAAGGAAATATTTATGTAATATTTATGGAAGGAGTCTCCAGTGTCAGTGCTTTGTAACAGTCAGAGAGAAAGCTGTAGGTTTTCCCACATCTTCAGGACAGAGGAGTTTACGCTTGCGTAGAACAGGAAGTAACTTCTTCCACATCATTCAATGTAACTATAAATGGATAAAAATACAATCATTTGAAATTGCTGTGGCGTAAGAGCTTTTCTAGGAAAATAACTAACCTCAGTGAGCGTTTCTAAGAAAATAACCAACCTCAGAGTGTTTTATTCTTTAAACTAGCAGCAGCTCACATTACAGAGAACATCAGAACATGCAGTAAACTAATCGAACTTTCCTGCAATGTTCAGAAAAGAGACTTTACAATATTGAGCTCATAACTTTCCAGTTTAACAAGAAGATTCACAAGTTTAACAAGTGTTTCGTTCTTGCTTTTTTTCATACAAAATAATAGTTTACATCTTTTTAAATGCTTATTAAATACTCTTTGTTTTACTGTTTTAATTATTAACTGAAAAAAGAACCTGAGGTTCTCACTAGACACTTCATGATACAAATTTTTTGGTCCCAATTACTGACAAAGAAACCTGGAGTATAGATAAAGAAGCAACAATGCCATATTAGATCAAGCGCATTATTATAAACCTGTTGTTCACGTTACACATTTTTTTTCACAAAAAAATGAAACCCATTTCATGTGCTTAACAGATGTAGCATCATCAGTTGTATCTTATATAAATGTTTAAACACATTAGCAGTTCAGAGATAAATGACAACAATGACGAGTTATAGGATGCTTTTTATTTAACTTGCCGAGTGCTTGTCTTGATGAATCGGAGTGTGTGATGTCGGATGTAAACAGAAGCCGTCATTCTAAATGTAATAAAATAAAAAGGTCAAGTCAATGCTCAGAAAAACAGGAAGAGGAACAACTCATGCGTTTTGAGAGAAGTGGAAAGGAAATGCTTTTCCTAACAGTTCCCATAATCTTTAACCCAACCTCGCAGTCTGTGTGTCCCACAGGCCTTCAGATTGACAGCAGTAAACACCACCGAGTCGACGTAAACACCAGACTGTACGCCCACTGAGCACCGTCACTGCCCTGATTCACACTGAAGTGTCACTTAGATCATATATATCAGCAGTATAAACCCATAGTAATCACGCATTCATTACAACTGCAATGAAACTGAGAATAATTTCATGATAATGAATAATAATAATAATAATAACAACAATAATAATTAGGTATGAAATGGAATGAAGGAATGAAGGTATGAAAAGCCACATTAAGAAAAATTCCAATACATTAAAAAAAAAGTTTTTTCCTCATAATCTGGACTTTGTACTTGTAATTCAGACTTTATTTTTTGCAGTTATGACATTTTTCCAAATAATTTTTACTTTTTCTTTCAGAACTCTTTCATTCTTTTTTCCCATAATTATGAACTTTTTTACCTTGTTCTGGGAATTCTGACTTTTTCCCCCTCATAATTTTGACTTTATTTCTCACAATTCTGCCATTCTCACAACTTTTTTTTTCTTGCAATTCTACATTTTTTTTTTTAATTCTGACTTTTTTCTCGTAATTCTGACTTTCTTTTTTGCAATTCTGACTTTGTAATAATTCTGACCTTTTTTTTTTTTTTTTTATCATGCAGTGTCACTTCCTCTGCAGTTTGTTAGCCAGAAAACTGAAAATGAAAATGGATGCAATCACAAAGGTCCAGAAACAGGCTTTCATACTTAAATATTTATTAACATTTATAAAAGAACATTACAAACATTTAAAATGTTGTCATTGAGTGCTTCCAAAAGTGATATGGACACAATGTTCAGGTTTGAATACATGCTGTATGTGTGTGTGTGTGTGTGTGAGTGTGTGTGTGTGTGTGTGATGTATAATGTAACGGTTCCTATAGTAACAGTGATTGTTCTGTATTTCCCATTTTCTTATTGTATTGCTGTAAATTAACAAAATTATTACAAAGTATATTGTGTGCAAATCTCTTTTCTCCATCCACTGCTATAGATCCAGCAGTACAGCACTCTCTCTCTCTCTCTCTCTCTCTCTCTCTCTCTCTCTCTCTCTCTCTCTCTCTCTCTATCTCTCTCTCTCTCTTAGTACAGGACAGAAGAAACTATAAATCCACCCTGATGGATATGTCACACAGTAAATCCCACAGCCAAGGACGGCGTAACAGAATTTCCCAAATAGCAGTGTCTGGTTCACATTCCCCACTGCTTCAGATTAGACTCAAAACATAACAAAAAGAAGTCATGTGAAGGTTACAAGGAATAATCGTCAACGCGAGCTCTGAAATGAAGCAGGTTACGCAGAGGTCGTGTGCTGAATGTGTAAATATCTGCAGTTTTCAAGCAGCATGTAGGAAGAAATGTAGTAATAGTATCATATTTTATCCTTCCAGCAGAAGACTTTTCCAAATCAGTGAGAAAGAAAGCAGATGTGTATGTGGGCTAATTAGGAGCAGATTTCACACATTCTGCTTGGAAAAAGCATCAAAAACTATGTATTTTGCATGTAATTCATTATGTTCCGTAATCACTCTAATAGTGTCCACAAATTAGCTACTACTGAGAAAAAAATTCATTATACTGTTACTTTGACCACTGCGACGTTTTCTATAATAGCACACCCAGATGTTTTAATCCTCTCATACTACAGCAAATCACTAAGAATTAGTGTGTGTTAATTATTCAGGAATGACATGTTATATGTTTTATCCGTTTATAGTTACATTTAACGTTGCAGAACGTCCACAAAACAAGTTAGTTCTCACTTACATTATAGCAGCTATAAACAGTCGTTCCCTCGCCAGCCTGCCTTTATTCTCTCTCTTGAAGTTAATATTAATGATAATAAATGTTAATAAATGTTACATAAACATCTCCTGAAGAAACCTTCACCATATCATGAATACACACCTTTTTTAAAAATGTGTTTATATTCAAAAGTCCCTGTGAATGAACTTGAGCTGTTACTATAGAAATAAGAAATAAGCCATATTAGAATGTTGAGAATTTGCCAGAATCCTTTGTGCTAGCAACTTGAAACAATTTACATTTATAGTTAAATTTTGAATAAATTACCAACTTTACAAATCCAAAACGCAAATATATAACTTTAATAACAACATGCAAAAAATATATCAAACTAAAAGAAAATTAAAATGTACTTATGCTAATATACTGTATATTCCACATTAGACTGATAATGTGTTTTTCTGTAGCGTTATACAATATTATATTATATGGTATTTTAGAATATACAGAATTATACCTAATATACTAACAGTGTAATGTATATTATGTAAAATGGTCGATATGTAGAAAGGCTATTATACAGTAGTGCATATGATTGCTTATGATTTCCATTTAGTCAACAAATGTGTTTAATTTCTCCAGTAATTACTTTTTTTAAATGACAGAATTTAGTTACATGTTTAGAGAGACAGGAATGCAATATATTCTTTTGTATATTCATATCTTTAATATGTTACGAAAGATCATTCAATATTGAGTATACTGTATTACAATATACCAATTTTTGAGACAATATTGAAGGAAAATGCAAGAAATAAATATTTATTTATTTATATAAATATTTATTTCTTGCATACACATTGCCAGTGATCCAATACATTAAGGATACACATATGATGCAATGCAAAAGACTATGATGCTATACAATTCAATATGGTAGTTCTTCCTCGTTCATGAGGGTCTTCTATATGATTCAAGAAGATCGTGGTGTAAGAAGGGACTTTTATTTTGACATTCAGTTTGTGCTATGGTCTGAGAGTCACAGGGACTCTTCTTTTGAAATCCGGTTGGAGCCACAGTCAGAGAGCCTCCAGAGTCTCACATCGTATACTCTTGTATGACTCAATTGGACACGCCTCCAACTAGTGCATGACTCGCGCTTGAGAAAAAATATAAATATAAAATTATTGGTTCAAAATTATTGGTCACTAAATTGTAAAGGTGTAGGGACTCCAGCAATAATCAGATATTATTAAATTGGCTTTTACCTACTACACGCAAAGGTGTTAGAAATGATGAATCCAGATTTCATCCCAAATTGTATTCAATGAACACTTTTTAAATCGGGGCAGTTGCATCGTCATCTTCTAAATCGGTGCAGCGATGTGAATCGTCCCATGCTTAATAATTAGGCTAATGTTAATTTGATCGCCTTAACACAGGAAAAAAATCTTTCGGATGCTTTATTTGTTGCAACCGTTGCTAAAGTCAAGACATAGAATCTAGCTGATGTTTTTTGTCATAAAATGTGGCTAACTTTCCAAACTGTGCGAGGGAAAACACGCTTTTGGCCAGCACAATAAATGAATACGTTTTGTCCTCCAGTTTTCAGAAAATATGCCAAAAAATCTGCTGATAAACGTCCAGTATTTTTTTTCCTGCTTTACTCCGATTTCATGTGGCCAAGGAAATCAAGTGGCTTGAAGAGTGAGAATAAATGATGTTACTAGAGATGAGGGTAAGTTTTAAAAAGAAATATATTAATAGATAAAACATCTCTGGTAATAAATGATCACTTCATTTCAGTGACAAATGCATTACGTTCATTTTCAGTCCGTGAACTATGATTCATCATGATTTACTTCTGGACCAAATGTACTCTTAATGGAAGATGGCCATGTTTGCTGAAACTTTTCAGTATTTACTGATATTACGTCAAAACCTCTTTATTAGCTGTAGAGCTAGACGCTTTTAAAGCCTGAGCTGAAGAGACCAGACTTTAAAAGGCCTAATGTAACACATACGAATAATTAGACATAATTATAGGTAATGAAAATAAATGGACTGTTCTAGCTTTAACTACATTATTGACTGATATAAATATAAATGCAGGAGTAAGACTGATGTAGCCTCCTCTCCATGGGCTTCATTTACACCCAGTGAATCAATTACCTGACAGAAGTGTCGCTCTTTTGGATTGCAGGTCTAATATAATTGCAGCTAATTGAGTCTGGTTGCCATGAGAAGCAATAAGCAATCATCATTTTCACTACTCTCCAAGCACTGATGGTTGCTGATGAATTGGACGTCTACAGCTTGGAAAAAAAAGGCAGAGTTTCTGAGTGATGGCAGATTCGGTAATGGATGACGCTTCGACTGCCTGGATCGTTCTGCAGATTCAATCAAAATGGGCGTGGCTTTTCATGAAGATTAATTTCTCAGTTTCAAAAAAGGATGCTACAATGCAGCAGTTCCTGGGCAAAGTATCGACTGAAGCATGGAGATTTAGGCATAAACTGTATTTTGGGGGGGAAGTGTAGATCATCTTGCAGTGACAGCAGCAGAAAGTCAGTTCACAAGTACAGGAGCCTGGAGCTCTGAAGGACCTGCTGATCCAATGCACTGCCCCAATATTTACATACCTAATCAAATAAAGAAAGAAATGTGGTAAAGAAAGTGGTGTGGAGATCCGTTAAGGTAAGACCTTTATGATCTCTCTTGTTGATTCCAATCTGATTCCATTTCATGAGTCTCTGTAGAAGATATTAAACTTTCTCTAAATTACACAATACAGGTAAATCACACTGCCCATCAAAAATTTGGAGATACTTTTCCAAGTAATGTTTGATTTCACCAAGCCTAAGTACACCTCAAAGCTCAAAGCTTTGGATGAAGTATTTGGACAGGATAGAGATCTGAAATGAAATGGCCTGATCTGACCTTAAGCTGCACTGGGAAGAGCTGGAATGAAATACTTGAAAGAAAGATGTCCAGCCAGCATCTTTCAGGAGAACTCTTGGAAAAATTGTGCAGATATTAAGTAAAGAGGTTCTTTAAAGGTTCCCCATGAGGAACAAACCAAAGAGAGCGGAAGGTTTTTTTTTCAGAGTGAAGAAATAAAAAGCTCCTAGAGCTTTGCTTTGACTCATGAGAAGGCACACTGTCTCAGATGGTTCATGACTAAACCTTCTTTGCAAAGCCTTTCCTGCCAAAGACACCATGGATTGAGGAACTCCATGACGTATAAACACACATCTTGGGAACCCCTAAATGCTGCAAAGTGACATGACTTCCACATTCCACTCTTAGACATGCACTTACATGTCCCAGATAGCAAATAACAAAAGTCAAGGCCAAATTCAGGACAGCCAGGCAAAGCTATGTATGTGTGGTAGAAAGGTAAGTAACATGACTCAAATGCATCTGTTGCTTGTGCTGTGTAATCATGGTGGAGTGTTGTAGCTGTGCTGAATGAATGAGTTCATCATCATGAAGATGAAGTGTGTGTGGGCTATAATGACTCTTTTTCTATAGCAGCTAACGAACAGGAACTGAACAAAGCCCTGACAAAGGAAGCGTGCAACCTTCAGCGCTGGGGGTTATTGGCAGAAACATTATGCGCATTGTGAGTTGTTCGTGTAACAGTGAAAGAATCAATACAAAGGGAAATCAATTATCCCCGCAAGGTCATCTACCTAGCAGCAAATATTCATCAAGTCAGAGTTTAAATGTTAACAGTGAAACAATTAAAGTTATTGTTTAGAAGAAAAAGTAGCAGAGGAAACCATTTTGTGGTCATGATTAATGATTAAATCTCAGAATAAAACTTGAAATCTGGCTCTATTTATTTTTAACTCTACACCAGTTTTGATGAGAAAACAAACTTCTGATCACCATGCATCATTCAATACCATCCATGCATATATTGTTTTTTTGCGGGGGGATGCTTCACGTCCACACAAAAACAGTATTTCCGTCACATTCCAACTTTGTTTTCATTGTTTCTGTATAGAGAGAAAAATGAAAAACCTTTTTTTAGAAACACGAACCTGCACATGCATGCTGCGTGTATTTCACGTGTGCTAAGTATGTTTATGACTCTGTTTATCTTGCCTGTTGACCAGTTTGTTACTCTGTGGTCGGTAATTTCTTATTTGATCACATTTTGCAGTTTAATTTAGCTTAATTTTACTCCAGAGCTACGAACCTGGGCAAACACTTTGTATTCATCTGTAACATTATCCTCATTTTCAGGTTTTCTTTCCAGGATCAATCCCAAATAATGCAACATGCATCATCCCTGTTAATTTTACAAAAGATTATTATAGTAATATACATAAATACTACATAATATGATGCTTTATGTGTTTCTCTTTAAAGAATAATTAACAGGAAAAAACTGCATTCTATGGTAGATATAATAGTAAAAAAATAAAATTTGAATTCCACTAAAACAACATCGATCTGATTTAATCAGAAACAGCACATGGAATTAAAATGAAAACTCGAAGCAAATATTCAATAAATTAGACTCAATGAATGAATGTGTGATGTTAAATATTAAGTTAAAAAATTGAGCTAATAACTAAAAATAGTAAAAAAAGTAATACTAATAATTAAATATGCTTAAAATATAAAACAATGAGATATTAACTTTAAAATTATGACAAGATACTAACTAAAAAATAAATAGAAATAGATATTAAAATGAAATAACATGATAATATATATATATATATATATAAACTCAAATTTGAGGGTTTTTTTTTAAATAATGAGATCAAAAATAATGAAACAATATGTCAGGGAGGTAACCAGAAGTAATGGGATGTAAATAATTATTAATAAATATTAAATTGAAATAAATCAAGTCAAAAACATCCAGAAAAGCAAGAAAATGCCAGAACATGAGAAGACGTTACACGTGAGAACAGTTCAGGATGTGAGAAGACGTTAGCCGTGAGGACAGTTCAGGACGTTAGGAGTGTAAGACGTCTCGCTCCTCCTCGGCTGCTTCTCTTTTTTATTATTAAACGATGTAGTGGAAAAATATAGATTTCATCAGATTGCGTGGAGGTGCGCCAGAACATGTGATCTTTGTTGGAAGGTTCAAACCATGATTACTGAAGTCAAAAAGTAGCGGGATGTATGAGATGAAAATTCCCAGCAGTGGCACAGAATAAATGATGATGAATGAAGTATAATTGAGAGCCAGCAGCGGATTAGTGCACTTCTCAGCATAATGCTGGTCATACCACTAACCGCTAACACAGCTGCTTTCAATTAGCAATAAAGACCAGCAAGAGCCAAGCCGACAGACCAAAGGACATTTTTTCCGTGTTGGAATGGGTTTGTTCACTAAATGAGCATGGTAACACAAACAAATCCTTTTCTATGCAAAGGTTTATGTAATACATTGTTGTTTTTGACTGCCTTGCTAATCGTTCGTAGAGCGGATTAGCGATTCCAGGTTTCAGTTACTGAAGGCTGCTGCTGAACCGACTTATTTTCGAACTCCTGTTACAAATCTTATTTATACACAAGAGTTTCCTTGTACATTTCGAGGAAGACCTTTGATATGAGGTCATAGAGATGGTTTGATCCCATAGCTAGCTTTGCTGATTATGGGTCCACAGATCATTAGCCATGTATCAAAGGAAAATAAAAAAAAACATAGCAGCCAGCAGCCCACTAGCGACCAATGCTGCAGAAAAATTGCTAATTCTTGATTTCCTTGCAGGAAACCACGTTGTTCCTATCATATACAATACACTGTCTAAGAATACACAGTATGAGAGCACATGACACACACACACGTGTACTGTGTTAGCACTGGTTTTGATGAAAAAAACAGAAAGCTTGTGAGTAGTGTGTAAGCAGGTACGGTCATTTCTGACCGAGAGTCGGGCCATTTATCGTAAATGGAGAGCAATCATGCCCATTACCTACGTCAAGCTCTCATGGGCTGTAATAGGTAATGCATCCACGCTTCATCATAATAGAACCAATCAGAGTAAGTGCATCTTGGATTCTATCCAACATGGACTCATACCCACGTGATGCCGCACGAGAGAAGTTTTAAAAGTCAGACAACGCTTTAAAACATGACAAAGCTGTAAATAGTAACAGAATATAAGTATGGAACAAAGCAGGGTTACCGTTAGCATGCCAATGTTGACCAAATGTTGTCTTTTATTACAGCAATTTTCTAAACGTTAAATTCTTTATTTTAAAAGAATGACACGTGTGTCGTTATTAAACAAGTTAGTTCCTTTTTTTACTTAAAGGAGTCGTCAATTCTGGAGAAAGACTGTTGATATTTGAATTCAACATCCGAACAAATACACACCTCCCTTCAGTGCTCACTCAGAAGCTCCGCCCCCCAAAATGCATTAACATGCATTGCCAAAGTAACAGCACTATGCACTGTCCTGTGATTGGCTGGAATAGTGTCGTTCCCCATTTACAGAGCCGGGGCTGTGTACTAGCACTGGATCTTTTCAGCACACACAGAGAACGTACAGCGAGCGGACGATGAGATGATATTCGCCGAATTTTACAAAAAGTGTATAGAATCGATGACTTCACCTTTAACATTATAGCAGCTATAAACAGTCGTTCCCTAATCAGCCTCTCTTTATTCTCTCTTTAAGTTCAAAAGACAAAGCTTGCCATGGTTCCCGAGAAACTGCAAAGAAGCGTAAACTCCTCTGCGCTGAGGATGCCGGAAAACTTAACGTTACAGCGTTACCTCTGACTGTGACAAAGCGCTGACACTGAAGACCCGGTGTCAAGAAAATGTCACCATATCAACGATTTCACACATTTTTAATCCCCGTGAACGAGCTGCGACGAGCCGTTACTATAGAAACGATAACGTATTAAAATGATCGTATTAATACAAACCTGTGAAAAGAAAAATCTGTCAACTTTAGAGGCGTGACCTGCACACAGGTGATTTTAATCATCTAAATGACAATAGAATATGACTTCAGCATGCACATAACCTGACTCTGAATACGCAGAACTTTCCCTTTATAAATATTGATGTAACTTTTGGATTTTAATCAGCAATATTTCAACATTGTTTTATTTTATACTGTTTATCCACTGTACAGTTGAACATTTTGTTCAATAAAACATCTTTTCTGTGTTTGGGTGTCACCATCCAACTTTAAGAACATTATCCACTCCAAATCTTGCGGTTTGATGACAGACCCTACAGCACTTTCATGTTATTTCTGCAGCATTTCTGTGGCACAGAGAATAAAAGTTATTTGTATTCCGGCCGCTGGACCTGCAGGAGATGGATTTGGGAAATGAGATTTTTCAGCGCTCCTCTCTCTCACTGCTGCATATTCATCATAATTATTCCTTTTCTTCAAAGCATGGTTCAGTTAACAGCACACCTGTCACTCACACGCTCACCACCACTGGCTGAGGCAATCACAAAAGCGTAGCATATACGTTAATGCATTAAAATGCACGATTGAAGAGTTCCAGACTAGAATTTTTGGCAAACTCGGTGAATATAAACATAATTAAATTTAATAAGACTTGATGAAATTTGAGATCTCGCACTCTTTTCTGTAATTCTTCGCAATGGCTAGTTGTCATGGAGACGATCCAACGAATCAGAAACTACTTTACAGTCCTCTCAATTTTGAATGCCTTTCTACATCCATTATGTCCAGGTCAGGACATGATATTTATAACCCGAGGAACCTTCAGGAATCTGGGAACAAATCTGATTTTCTGCCAAAATGAGGCACTGATCTGATTTTTTCATGACTGTGTGGATGTAAAAAGAAATCAAGTCAGACCTGCCTCACTTTCATATGCCTTCTTAGATTGGATGCGTATCTGATAGGCGGCTCTGCGGCATGAACGGGAGCAGTCTGATGCGAAGTCACTTTAATGAGCAGATCATTGTTATCATGAACATCCAGTGTCTGCAAAACAACAGTGAAGGACGGCAGCAGCGTCGGTGACTATATTCAGAGGAAGGACGGGGAAATTGGCTTACTTGATAACTAAAGAAAACATTTGGAAACAATTGCGTAATATAGGGCAAAGCGTGGACAAAAACAAATCAGGCGGCAATGCGAAATAAATCCTCTCCTTTATAAATACTCTGAATCCCGTACACACAATGCCAGCAGTAGCTACAAAAACAGCAAAGGCTAGCCAACTTGCCTTTCTTTCACCTTCTTGACCTGATCATGTTCGATGATTAACTGTTTCCTGACCTCCAGGGCAAAACCGCATTGCTTATACTATGATGCATATGATTCAGGCATATCTGATATCGAGGTGAGTATGCAGGGAATTTCAGGAGAAAGGCAGTTTGCAGTTTGCGTACTGTTTATGTGTCAGTTACAGAAAGGACTATTAGGGTTTTTTTCACTTATTTGTAACTCCTAATAGGAAGCTCCTTGAGGAATAGTCTATTGTTTTGCCACAATCATGCAACATAATCCTGTTCTTCTTCTCACCATATGTGTAATAATTTCAGCATACTGCTCAAAGCCAGCCATAATTAAAGCTATCAGTGTATCTGGTCTTGAATTAATGAATTATCAGTAAGAACAACAGGTTCAAAAACCTTGCTCTGCTGTTTCCGATCATTACAAGAAAAATGAATGATTTTCAAATGATAACATTTCCTAAGTACTGACAAGAAGACGTGCCTTCATTTTAAAGACAGATATGGACTTACAGTTACGAACGAGAAGCGTCGGATTTAAAACTTTAAAATTAAAATTTTGCAGTGAAACTTTGTCAAGTCGCTTTTATATTCCCATCATGATCTTATGGCAGAAATATGTGCTTTATGAACCCTTTATGCTTACACAGAGAGATATAAAGCATGCACACGACACATGCTCTTATGATCTTCTGGATTGAATTGTGGTTAATTAAGAGGATTAAACACAGGACATGATTTTACTGATACATCTTTTTCCACACCAACCTTCAGAAGAGCCACGCGGTCTTATAAATGCCAACGTTCTTCAATAGCGGCCTTCTCTCCTACTATTTCCAAAAACACACACACACATACAGTATATTGCCTACTGCTTATATTCTTCTGTCAATTACAAATGAGCACATCCTGACCTACATACACCAAATCACTATTATTCTTCCGTTATTTATTAGGATTATTCTATTACATTTTCATGCTGAATTTCTGAACTGAAATACGGTCTGGGATGTGTATGCACAATATGGTTTGTAATTTGTTTGATGTCTTTGAAGGTTCGATTTTGTGTCTTATAAAGAAAAGAAATATAAAACAGAGCCTGAACAAGCGGACGTGTTACGTATTCTCCACACCGCACGATTGAATAAACATTCATTAATAATACATCCTCCAAAACACGAAGTAAAAGAGCAGCCGCGTTACGCACGGCTTCTTCCTGATTATATATAAAACAGGGGACGTGATTATCAAACTCAGGGTGTTTTGCCTGGAGGTGATGGAGTGGAAGAAGAAGATGAAAATCATTTAAAGTTCAACTCAGTAGAACTCAGAGACTCGAGCGGTAATGGAAGGTGGGATGTAGAAGATTAGTGTCTCACGCTGAGGTTAATGAGCTCCTAAAAGAAAGCAGACGACGCTAGAGCGGAGATTAAAGACTGGAAAGTTGCCCATTGCTCTACAGTATTGATGGAAAAAAGGGTTCTTTGAGAGTTCCTGAAAAGTGGATGTGATAATTACGGCTTCTTAGCGTCCAAAAGAAAGGTCTTAGTGAGACAGAAGTGCTCAGAGGAGCAACTGAAGAACCGAAAAACACCAGTCATTGAAATGAATTTGAATTTCCTGTGATGTCTCACAGAACTACAGTCAGCTCTAAAATTATTGGCACCCCTGTCTAAAATAAAACATCAACTCATAATAAAAGAACTCACTTTTCCTCAAACAAGATTCATTCTGGCAAAATAAATGAATACATAAATAACAAAATAAATAAATAAAATCGTTTCCCCCTTTCTAACATATCTGTAATTGTTTACCGATTTGTCTTCCTAAGAATTAAATGTCTATCATGAAGTGAAATTTTATTAACTTGCTGCCACGCTGCACATAAATAAAAAATATACAATTGGAATAAAAAGTTTGAAGAAAGAGGAAACACAATGAAAAAGGAAAACGAGAAGGACCTGAACCTTAACCATGTGCCTGTAGAAATAAAAAAAAATCGAAATAAATGATTAGATAATATTTGCTTTACGTTTGCATTTCACTTCCCTGCTTTTGTTCAGCTAACCATGATGGATGAAAATGGTTTCCTCTGTAGGAGATAAATTCCTCCATTAGATGTCTAATCATGCTTTACAACCGCAAACATTCTAATAATCGAGCTTTAGCTTATGCTTATGAGCGCAAGAGAAAGGCCGTGTGATCCCTGTCAGGTCTCTGTAATATAAATGAAAGAAAGCTGTATGCCCAGAGCCCCGCCCACATCCCAAAATAATGTCCATCGATTTTTCAGCGTGTGTCTCCATGGTTGCTGATGGACGTTCAGCCATGAGGCCCGAAAATGTTCTCATCTGTTCACGATGCCATATTCATCATCGATTAGAGCACAAGCTCAGAGCAAACACATCTATCACAATGTGACAGCCCCCGCTCCTCCCTCTACCTTTTCTCCTTTTCTTTTTTTCTCCATGCTCTCCTGGAAAACCTCAGTCAGCCCCCTGAATCGAGTCTGCTTCTTCGCAGTTCTCGTTGTTATGCATGAAGCTCTCAGCGTTCCCATTAGCATAACTGTGCTTTCATGCACTCCAGCTGAGTCGAGGTGTATGAATATGTCTCTGATTTAGCGTGAGCTTGATAAAATGGTGCAAAGGTTCCTACAGTAACTATGGAATCGTACGAAGTCACAGAGTTATGAAGTCAAATACAGTTTTAGAAAAACATTTTTAGATAGTTCGATTTCCTAAAAAAACTCTGCGTTCTATGTATTTGTCTTTCTTTTAATGCTGTGCATCACTTCATTCAAGCCAGCACTAAGTGACCCAGAAGTGACCGATCTGGTATGTCTTAAGCTAGTATGAGCTGTAAGCTCCCTCGTGTGCCGTGTGACTTCCTGTCACACATCTCATACACATATGTAGGCTGTGTGACTTCCTGTGACACTCGGCTGCATGTCCAATGCAACATTGCGGAGAGCGCATTGCTGTGTGAGAAATTTCTGGCTGAGAGTCGCACAAACAATTTGCTTTAGAGGAAAAAAATATCACTTCCTCTGCGTGTGGTGTGCTCTGTGTTCATGATCACCTGAGTACAGAATGTATTTCGTTTCATTTGTGTAAGAACACACATAGAGTAGAGTATCTCTCTCTCTCTCTCTCTCTCTCTCTCTCTCACACACACACACACACACATACACTGTACAAACTGTATTGTAAAAGTACTGTTTGTGCTGAGGTTCAAGTTCAGAGCCTGAACTAACACATGTCTGGGTTCTGATAGGAGACCTGGTCGTCATGGTAACTGCCCATGAGGATGCTGATTAAAGCTCCTGCAGGGACAGAATTTGTGAAACAGCACCGCTTGGAGTTAGAGTTACGCCTGAAGCATCCATTTTATTCTTTTTTACCACAAAAGAGACAAAATGTTCTCACCAGGCAAAAATGTGTTTGTAATGCACAACACCTCAAAAACAAATTCATATCAACACTGTTTTAACAGGTAAAGTCCTTTAAAAATATATACAGATTTTTTAATGCAAATTTATTAAAACTTTTATACTACTAGATTTTTTTTTACACTGAAATTGTAAAATATTTCTATAAAAAATGACAGATTCTGTGACATAGAGGGAAAACACTATTTGTTTGTTTGTTTGTTTGTTTGTGTGTTTAATTATTCCTAACTGCTGTATTTGTTTATTCCCCCAACAACTTTATTTATTTGTTTGTTTGACTGACTAATTGATTGATTTGTTTGAATTTGTTTAGTTGTTACTTCACCCACAAACAAAAACTAGTTTGTTTGTTTGTATGTACGTATGTTGGATTAATTGTATAGATGCTGTGTGACATGGGGGGGGTTCCTGCGGCAGATCCACTTCCGATCGTATTAATTAATTTATTTATATCCCCACCTCGACTAATGCATTCATTAATTTTTGATTGTTTTTATATTTTTTGTTTGTTTGTTTTTTTAAGGTTGAAAGTATAAAGCTGCTGATAGAAGAATTGTTTAATTGTTGTGACACCTTTATTCATACACATGGGAGGAGCTACTTTTACAGTCAAGTGGTGAAATCGTTTTAGCGGACACCGCAACAAGCTACGTTGTTAAGAAAACTTGATATGAGTGATTACATAATCAAAGCTAAATCTCATCCTGTATGTAATTATGTCTACAGCGACATCTCGCTAAAGGATTTGACTTTGTCTGGTCAAATATGTTAAATCCATGAATTAGTAATCAAACTCACGGATGTTTAACCCGATGATATGTGTGTGTGTGTGTGTAAACTATGCTTATATTACATTTCAGGGACAAAATGTCCCCACAATGTGATAAACACCTGTTATTTTTGTCCTTGTGGGAACATTTTTCCGGTCCCCACAAGGGAAAACTTAATTTTACGAATATTAATATAAGTTTGGTCACTTATGGTTAAGGTTAGGTTTGGGTAAGGGTTACGGTTATGACAGTTAGGGTTAGGGTTATACTCATAGAAATTAAGGGGAGGTCACCACAAAGACTTGTGGGAGGTCCCCATAAATACCTACCATGTGTGTGTGTGTGTGTGTGTGTGTGTGTGTGTGTGTGTGTGTTCTCAGTCCTAGAATAGCATTTCTCTGAAGGCTCCAGACGTGGCTCGAGCTTTGAAGTAGAGATGTGATTGCAGGTGATGGTGATGTGCTCCATCTGCCAGCTGCTTGTGGGAGCAGCCAAACTCCTCGATCTGTTGCTTCCTTCCTCAAAACACTGCTGCGAGAGATTTACCTACACTGCTCTCCAGCAAACATTAAGTGCATCTGCTGTCCTTTTTCAGCTTTCCCTTCACACACACACACACACACACACACACACACACGTCAACACTGAACACTTCAGTCTGCACCAGGCTGACAGCCAACAGGCGCGCATAGGCGTCAGGTTTCATCTACGACCCGTCAAACCATTTTTATTCGTGTTGGGCTTTGAAGCACAGACAGGTGGGAGTTACAAGAGCTGCTTGTTTATCAGACATTAGCTAGGAATAAAATACTGTTTTATGCTCTATTAGGAAAATAATCAGTTTAAAGAAGTGGAGTTACTGTTATAGAAACTTCACAAGCGTTTTATTCCTTTTATACCACAGCAATTTGCCAATGATTATATTTTTTATTAATTAAGGAACGATACATCGTACTCTTTATCCATTTATAGGCCCATTTAACCTTGAAAAACTGGACGCATAGAAATACTGTTAAAAATCTGAGCCTGTCAAATGCATATATTAAATTTCATACATGCATGCCATTATTGAGTTAATGCTAAAATACATTTTTGAAATAGAAGAACCACTAGAGGGCACTGAAAACATGCTACAAATATAAACAACACAATATAGGCAATCACAGTTTCAGAGATAATGAAATGGAGACTTCCAAAAGTGAGAAAATGTAATAAACGTAACATATATATAAGTATGAACTCTTTTATTAAAATCTCAGAATATGCTACGATACTGATCTAAAATCCACCAATAGGATGATGCCATAGTTATGGGACAGCTAAAAATAATGGTAGTGGTGATAATGGGTAGAAAAAAATCTCCTTATTACCTCAAGTTCGCTTTCTAAAGGCGATTGATGGCGTAAGCAGAAAAGTAGGAATTTTCTTTAATTGCAGGTCTAGCGTTAGAGGATCTTCATCATATAATCTGAAATAATCACACTGTGTTGTAGAGTTCAGCCTTTGGGATGCCATACAGTATAACAAGTACTAATGATCTTAAATGAGGGCTGAACTCACAGTTTTAGACACGTCCTCCATGCTTTGACTTTAAAACATGCTAAATAAAAAACTGGTTTTGTCATAAGAACAGACAGTAGGAAGCACAGGAGCTATTCTGACTCAAGTAATGAGCTGAAGAAGAAACTAAACACTGTGTATTAAATACACTTTAGTCTCCCTCTGGTAATCACGTTCCTACTTACAACGGCTCCTAACTGCACTCCAGAACGAGTTAATGCATCGAAATGGGATAAAGTGGCAAACAGAGAGATGCTCGCACTGTAAGTGGTAATGTAAGAGATGGCTCAGAGGACACTGTGTGTTCAGGATGTCTCAGAGAAGAATCAGTAAAACTTCATAAGGTCAGAAACGCTGACCTCCAGCTGTGGGAAAGTCCTCAAAATGTCACAGAAGTGCAAACTTCGTCCCCTGCTGGTTTGTAGCCAGCGTGAGCCAAGATAATCAACAGCGTGATCGGATTTCTGCTGAAAACGTCAGACTGAAGCTGGATCTGATATCCCAAATCCAGATACCATCAGATTCATCTTCAAACATAACTTTATATTTGAACTTTGTATTTATATGTTAGTTGTATCATTTAGCATTTTATAACCAATTATTTATTTTACATGCCGATCAACCATAACATTAAACCTGATATTGTGTAGGTCCCTTATATACTGATAAAACAGCTCTGACGCATTGAGGCATGGACTCAACAAGACCTCTGAAGGTGTGCTGTGGTATCTTAGCAGCATTTCCTTTAAGTCCTGTAAGATATGAGGTAGGGCCTCCATGTGCCTGATCGGACTTGTCCAGCACATCCCACAGATGCTTGATCAGATTGAGATCTTGGGAATTTGGAGGCCAAGTCAACACCTTGAACTCTTATTCATGTTCCTCAAACCATTCCTGAACAATGTTTGCCATGTGGCTGGACACATTCTTCTTCTTCTACTGGTTATAAAAAGTTGAGATGATGCTTGGCATGCAGCATGGTATGACATTTGGATAGAGATTTATGATGGTTGGCAGTTTGAGATGGAAGGTTAACATAATTAATTGCCTGAGGGCAGCTGATTAGCTTTATTACTGTTACATCTGTCCAGCCATTTGCATCCCAAACACACTTCACTCCTCGACATCTCCCTTCAAAGCACTTTCATAATTCATAAAACTGAGTAAAATAAAAGCCTAACTCCAGGATTTGAGAACATTTTGCATTCATTTGTTTATACTTCAGGATTTGCCCTGTACCACAGCATGCTTAAGATGAGCTTTCTAGCTAGCATTCTAAATATAGCTGATAACTTTATAACTTAAGTTTATAAAAAATAAAATAGTTATGATACATAAAAATGATTTGGGGAGCTGCTTCACTGCTGTTGATTAATCACTTCTAAAATTAGAAGATGACAATGTACACTCCTGGGCAAAAAAAATTAGGCAAACCCAATATTGCAAAACATTAAGCTTCTAATGGTCTCAACAAAAATCACCGGGTTGAAAATGAACAAGAAGTAAAAAAAAAAAAGCACTCCTGAGACCTCGGCCTTCTTTTGCTGGTCAATGCTCGTTGCTGAAACTGTTGGGGGAAAATGCTGGAAACAGGGAAGTTCACTTACATAGTCTTTTGGTACGCAAAGAGAAAATCATGAAAAGACTGAAATGTTTAAATGATATAAAATTGAAATTAACTTGTCTGGATGTTCAAAATTTTCCAAAATATCTTCTGTTTGAAGACTGTAACATTGAGTGGAACAACATGGACTCTTCCTTCTGTAAAAAGCCGTCTGCAAGTTTACCCACAAGACTCCAATATTTAAAGGGAATCAAGGGAAAAGCTCCCACACCAATTTCCTTTATCTATTTGTTTCATTCTTGCTCATTTTCCTGACCAATTATTTGCTGTTAAGACCATTAAAAGCTTAATGTTTTTGCAATATTGGGTTTGCCTCATTTTTTTATTGCCCAGGTGTGAAGTATCTGGAAAATGTTAGCTAAAGAACCTGCATGATGACCTAGTAAGTTAGCTAATCCTTCTACGCATCAAGAAAAAAAATTGCGGTTGTTACGGCAATGATATAAAAATAACTTGGAAAATGACAATAGGAATCAAGACTCTGATACTGGTGCTACTATATTAGTAGCAGCTACTAGTTTGCTAGTTAACTAGCAACAAACTAGCCAGCAAAGACATGAAACTATTTCCATTATGTATCCTTATTCTTGATCTTTATAAGCCACTTTTAAGCAATTTCAAGAGCATCAAAATCATATTAAACAATTTATTACTTTATGATTTTGTTTGTATGTGATTTTATGAAAGCCTTCGGTTGAGAAAGTGGTCCCCGTCTATAACAATTCCTTGGTCATACCGAAGCCACTTGGCGTCCAGTTCACCATATTTAAGTCTTCTTTTACGTGTCTTTCAGTGCTTAGGTCTGGTTTATTGTACCAATGTCAGCCTCTGTTTTGTCGTACTCAGCTTTTATGAGGTGAGAATGAATACACTGTGTATTAAATCTGGTTATAAGATAAAAACATGAGAGAACGGTTAAGCAACATAAACTAAGGCATTCTACAGGTGGTATATACAGTGTATATATAT